>JAUZNJ010033550.1:14427-38067 GCA_034780135.1 Jordanella pulchra | reverse complement strand
GAATGTTTTAAGCCTAGCCTTAAAACTAGATAAGGTGTCTGCCTCACGGACTAAAACTGGTAGTTGGTTCCACAGGAGAGGAGCCGATAGGCAGCCAAAGAGGAATTAAAGGTTATTAAGCATAACTCAACCTTTAATGGCTGAAGGGAATCAATTATAAAGCCTTGTTACAGGTTTTCTGTTCACTTTAGATCTGAGTTTTGATTGGACCATTCATTAATATGCTTAATGTTGAATATCATGTCAGTCCCTCATTTGAGTTGCATAAACAATTTCTTTGACAACTTGCCTCATCCTGTTGGCATCGTCATTATTATTTTTGTCTTTTAAGCTTTGTTTTTGCGCCATTTTTTAGTAAATATATGTGTATATTGACCATGACAACATCATGTGACTGGGGTAAAGCTCACTGCCCATTGGTCGACAAGCTGAAGCACTGTAAGCCACAAGGTTTAGTTTTTGTCATTTTGCCAGATCAACATCTGTCCAAAGGCTTCTGGCAACTTTGAAACTGTTTACAACTTTCTCTCAGTGGAGGCTTTCCTGTCTGTCTGTCATTCAGCAAAACAAAACTTGAAGAGCAAAACTTCAAAATGTCCTCCTAGCATGTTCTTTCATCTGACCTGTGAAGTTTCACTCCTTTTATGTAGTTCCAGTTGGTTTTATGGTTTTTCTCTGATTAAAACCCTTTTTGCCTATCATGTCAGTGTAAGTGGATGACCCAGTCTTTTTACTGCTTGTTGATGTTTCCTCAGTCTTTGTGAGGCTGTTGTGTTCACTAATATTTTTGACAAGCATCCAAAGCCTTCACAGCCGGACGTACATCTAAATGACTCTATCTAGACATTAAACATGAAAAATATTTTTTTAGGGGTATCAAAATAAGAGGGGATAAAAACATGCGCATTTATATATATAAAAGATGTTCATAACTAATAGATTATACTTACAATAAATGATTCTTATTACTTTGTTGACTATAATATATAATAAGCCCCGTTAATGTAAAATTCTCAGAAGGTTTGAATGAATTTTGAAAGGCAATGAAGATAATTTCATTCCTTCATTCTCATGCTAATTAGAGGTAAAAGCCAGAACCACATAGAAACGCCCCTATTTTTTTATTCATCTGTAGCTACAGCTGACATTAAATTCGGAGGCAGACACAGTCCCATATTAATGTCATTCACACTTTGAAGCCGCGGCTCTATCTTGTGATGGCGACACGTCCACCCTTCATTTCTCCCTAATGAGGTCACGACAGAGGCCAGTGGTTTCAGCGGATGCACACACCTCTGTTTGTCATCCCTGCGCACACACACCCAATATTCTGACGAGTGCTGGATTGACGGGGTCGTCGTTGATTGATGCGCCGCGGTTCCTCCACATGTTCTACAGCTCAGTCATTTAATTATGTTTCCCAAGCATCATTAAGTACCATTATATTCTATCATATTCTAATGAGAGAGGTTGCCAGTCACAGGACAAGCTAATTGGTGATTAATGTTGTGTATCAGTGAGAGACAAACGCAAGATTGGCCATTTAATGACACAGCTCTGTATTTAAGTGCTGAATATGGGGAAAACAAAAACAGACGGATGGGAAATTACGGAGACTGGGTGAAATCAAAACAGATATTACCTCTTAAAGGCCTAATCTCCTTCACACACACACACAAACACTCACTACCCCACTTGTCTGGCATTATTTTCTGAATTGTTCACCCTTTTAGCTACATTTCACACACTTACACAGATAATGCTTGAACCCGTCTGTGGAACCATAACTCACCTGCTCCTCCAGATTAACCACTAACTCAGTATTGATGCACCGCCTCATAGGTACACACACACATACACACGCTGGCGCACACGTCCTCATCTGGTATTGACGTGCCGCTCGGCTGTAGGTGTTTCCATTTAAGGTCAGTCAATTGCCTTAAGTATGTAATGTTAGGAGGGGGGTCCGTAAACATGTCAAATTAGCAGTAATGAATGAGCCGACACCAGCGACGGAGGGGGGGTGCTGTCAGGGCACAGCGCTCAGGACAATACATTACCCTGAGTTATCCATGCCTGCCCTCTTTGTAACAAACACATTGACTGAGCAGACACAGGGCGTAAACTAGTGGGACCCATTCAGCAGTCACACACACTCGGCTTTAATGGTCTGTGGGACGGATAAGTGTCCAAGAGAAGGAAAACTGGAATAAATAAAGAAAAAAATCTTCTAAAGAAAGGATGTTAGAGTAAGGAAAGTTTTATAGTCTAAAGGTTAAAGGGCACCTATTACGCTATTATGCTTTTACCATTTGGGTCTCCACTGATTCCAGGAACAGATAAAGCAATATCAAAAATATCCAGCAACATATAAATGTTATGTTAATATCTGGAGAACGGACCGTTTCAAAAGCATCCAGATTATTATGTCACTATCTGTAGACTCCGCCCACTTCCTTGTTAGAAGAGGAACATCTTTGATTAGTTGGTTTTATGTCCTTATCAATGGCTGCTGGAAAACTAAAAACAGATGTCTTGTTGTTTGCCAAAGGACTTCAACTGAAGAAAAGTTTAGTACAGTATTGCTTGTTGCAAATCTGCAAATAGTAGGGATGCTGTAAAGGTGCTGTACCTAAATTCTGCACAGTTTTGAACCATGACTTTGAACTGTAAACCCTGCCCCTAACCTTCACCCATTGCAAAACTTCCTCCTACTCCACATGGAGGTGATAAAGCACACATCTTGTAATAAAAGTAATGAAAAGGATCCTGATACTCCCGTAATATTGATTACCAGGATATTCTAGGTATCCTGGGTTGACTTATAAGATGGAATTCCTTGGGAAAAACAATCACCTTTATGCATTTCAGTCTCTAGATAAGAAAGATTTTTGGGAAATGTTGAAAAATTCTAATGCTTAAATATCACAGCTCTAAAACTCTGTGTAGGACAATATGTGCCACTGTGACTCCAATATACCAGTGAAGGCCCATTCATTTTACGTCACAAGACATTTGTTTGGCACTAATGAAGACTTACTCACCTCAGTATGCTGGATGCTTAAATCTGAATGTGAAACTGAGTTCCAGAAAGAAATTGCATAACAAAACTCTGACCATTTTTTTTTTGTTTGTTTTTTAGTTTTTTATGTGCCCTGTTCGCCAATATAACACTGAACATTGATGTCCTGTGATGGATAATAGTCCAACAGATTTGCTTTCACAAGTGTATCATCAAGGCTGATGCCATAAAGTACCACTTCGTAAATGTGCACAACATTTAATTAGAAGTGACTTTGGGTAAGAAAAAGGTAATGGAGAGGGGATAAGAATTAAGGGCAGAAGGAAAGGGATTGAGGGAGAGAACAAGGGAGAAAAAAGAAAACACATTCAGAAAAAAACTCCTAGAACTCTGCTTCTCCACCTGTAAGAAAGGAGAAGGATAAAAGAGGAAAAACAGAACACACCGACAACAAAAAAAAATGAGTATCCCATGGACACACAATAAATACAAGTATATGAATATCAAAAGCAAAACGTATGAAGTTTATTCAGAGCTAAATGTGTCTGATGCTGGAGCTTAGTATTAAGCACCCTGTGAACATTTGGATCCAAACACCTGTAGTGTATATGCATGACTGTGCTCATGTTTATAAGGCTCTTTCAGTTGAACGTTATGCTCAATAGCAGGTGTGAGTGGCCCCAGACTGACCCCAAAAAAAACCCAGGGCTCTAACAGAGAAGAGCCCCAGATATCCAAAAGCACCCCAGAGCAAATGGACCAGTGCAAGGTGGACAGACCAGAGCCCCAACGTCACACCCCTGAGCTTATGGCGCTAAATCCCAGGGGAGATGTAGCGGCAAGCCCACAGGGTCTGACCGCAGCTGGTCACGACCCAGAAACCTGAAATCCAGGGAGGCACCATTTCCAATCGAAGACCCCACAGGGGACGATGTAGTTACTCAGATGACCTACAATAACAGATTCACTTTCAACCTTGCATTAAAAATCCTTCATGAGAGCCCAGATCTGGAGTTCAAGTCAGTCTCAAGTCTTTCACTGTTAAACTGAAGAGTCTCCAGCCTGAGTCGAAGACTCAAGCCAACTCTGTTGACAGACACGAGAAGAAACAGAAGAAGAAATGGAGAGGAGAAATTAGGGGAAAAGATAGAGAGATAAATAGAGGACTGAGCCAGAGGGAGAAAAAACAAACTGTGGTATTTATTTTTTCTTCTCAGTGTTGAAACAGGAAAAGGACCTCTGGTTTAATAAACCATGGATCCTTTCACAGAGGGTTTGTATGTTATTCTTCGAAGAAACAGATATGTGGGGAGAGACAGGGAAGCAGGGAGCAGCAGGGATTAAAAAAAAGAAAAAGAAGAAATCCTCTGCAACCATATGAGTTTCACTCTCCCCCCCTTTTCTCCCTCTCAGCCCACTTTCAGGCTGTATGTTAGTTTTGGGTTAGAAGTGTGGGATAAGGGTGGGCTGAATGGGGTGGGGGGGTGGGGGTTAAACATCCTCCTCAGACCAGCCTAGGAGAGAAGCAGAGATATCGTTTCCATCTGTAAACAATTAAATTCTTCTATTCTTCCTGGAGGCATTTGACAGTTTGTGGAAATGGTCCCTGAACATATTTGCTCTGCGGAGAAAATCATCTCTTCACCACAACAAAGCTTGTTCTTCTGTATGTGGTCTATACTGCGCTTAAGCGAAGGGAAAAAACGTCCACTTGGATTTCTATGCTGCACAATGTGGATATTGTGATAAATAAACATGTAGACAAACATGAACCTAGTGTCTATGTATGTTGTCTCCTTTGCCTCCTCCACCCTTCCTCCATCGCCGCCTCTCCTCCTTCCTGTAACAAAGGTTACATTGATCATGTTTCTAAAAAGAGTCTCTGTATTTCCACACGGGCCCTGCCTCTGATATGTTTTTCTTGGCTGCTCGGGACTCCCTCACTTTTGTCATTCGCTCGGCATATTTCAACAAATTAGAAACATTAGAAAGCCGGGGATGGCTGCAATGTTTTGGTTTGGTTTCAAAACTCTTACAGTCCCCACAATTATATTTTCAAAACACGGCCGAATTGTTTGACAACCGAGCGGAATAAAACCCTTAAAACAACTTTTTCATTAGAAACACATGCTCTTCCAATTAGGGCTGCGCGTTACGTTAATGTGTGTTTGTGCTGGTCTGCTTGTTGTTGTGCGAAAGGTTATGTAGCGTCCGGGCATGTGTGTGCGTGTGTGTGGACGCTCGTGGGTGCGTGCACGTCCGTGTAAGGGACAAAGGGACACAGTGCTCCACATAACAGCATTACAGATGGCTGTTGTGAGTGGTTGTGACAGTGAAAGCGAGCGAGTTCCCACTCCATACAGATGTACTCTGAGTGACCTTACAAACACAGTGGAACTAAAACAGCCCCCCTTGCCTCTCGCTCTCACTCTGGCACACACTGTCAATTCTCGCTCAGCCCTTGCGGGGCACTAAAAGTTGTTTCCTGCGCCAGGAATACATCAAGGGCCAAGAATATATAAGCAGCAAGCAGGGGAGATGCATAGCTACGGTCCAGGAAAGCATAACTTGGTCTAAGTAAATATTGGACTGAAGGATTAGTAGCTTTTGCCACCTATAAAAGCAAACCCGGCATGCCAGGCTGACTTAACGACCACAGGCCCTGACTTCCACATAGATTGTTTTACCAAGAAACTGCAGTGGACAAAGAGAACATTTCAACAAGCCCGCTTTATAGAGGAAAAGGGGGGAAAATGAGAAAGTGGTTCAACAATTACCACTTTCCGTTTGGTGATTTAAGGACTATTCAAAAGTGACTGGAGTCTGGAGGGGGCTGATCTTTATGTGACATTTCATAAAAGCAAAAGCCCACCCTTAATGCTTGCTGCACTTTTTTTTCCAGTTGTTTTATAGCTATTCATAACCTAAAATGAGTACCACTTACACTAGTAGCATTACCACTTGCATTCATACTCACAAGTTGAGCCAAGAAAATGCAGCAGAGCACAGCGGCTGATCGGTTAATGCCTTTCTTTCTGCTCAACAAAACTAATAACCCAGTGTCACCAGCCTTCGGTTTGTTGCTTTTAAAGAGAGGCTTTGGTGGCCTAGAAATTGGTCTTTGCTACTTGACTTCAATTAAAACCCTGTTTTATAGAGATACACAACAGTTAAACCCTTTCTTTTAGGTCTTGGCTTTAAATGTAAAACATTGGTATTCAACATTTAGAAAAAAACACAACAAACACTTTTCGTTTGTAACTTTATTCTTTATATAGACCAGCAGTGAGGAACATGGGCCATAAGGTGATGCACCACCACCTCAAAAGAGGCTCTTGGGTTTAAATCTCAAGTGATTCTCTAAATGGAGTTTGCATGTTAACTCTACAAGCTGCATCTGACTGACTCTCCGGTGCAAAAACAGCGCTTCAAAACAAAAGAGATTTCTAAGGTGGAAAAACACTTAGAAAACAATCATTATACTCAACTGGAAAATAAAGGAAGTTGAAACTGAAAACAGATAAAAGCCCCAAAAAGCGTGAACAGCAAAAACATTGCTAGCCCCCAGGCCAAAAGGGGACGTGAGACTTCTAACACAGACCATAGTTTTCAGAAACCTCTCATCTGTAACTATGTTTATAAAGAAATAACTCTGAAGGTTTGTCTATGCTAAATTTAAAAAGAATGACATTTTGATTATACTTCCAATTAAGAACCATCTAACTGGCTTCTGTTTCTTTAGCTCTATGCTTTCAAACCTAAACCTTTAAGGGCCAGTGTCCTACAACTTTTTGCTGTGTCCCTTGCCCTGAACACTGTCACTGAATTAGTTCACAGCCTGTGGACTAAAGTTAAACGCTTCTTAATAAATCAATATTTAAGTCAGGTGTTTTGATGCTGAGATGCTTTAAAAAGATGCAGGACACCAGCCCTTAAGAACTCATTTTGGACAATCCTGGTCAACAAAACCTACTGGGTTACATACAGTACATGTATGTAGACGTAAGCCAAGATGATTACATCATCATTGACTGTAGGTTTAAAAGTAGAACGGGAGGCAGGGATCGTTCAGTTATCAGGCTCCTCTCCTGTGGAACCAACTAGTCTGTGAGGCAGACACGCTGTCTACTTTTAAGGCAAGGCTTAAAACTTTCCCCTTTGATAAAGCTCAGGTCATCCTGAGCTATCTCTGTAGTTATGCTGCTATGTGCTTAGGCTGCTAGAGGACATAGGGGCCACTTTTTTCCAGCTCTGCTTCATTCTACTTCTGTTCTTCAGGTCTGCAGTATTTGTATATATATAACTTTATATTCTCTCTGCTTTTTCTCATTATAGCTTTGTCTGGCCTGTTCCTGTTTGGTTGTTAAACTATCCTAAAGAGAAATATCAGCTGAAGCTGCTGCCATTAATACCATTATAGACGATAAAGCTCTGCATGTTTTTTGGTGTATAGTTTCCCTCCTAGACATAGGACTTAGGGTATAGGGCTCAGCTTTTACTCTTTCTAACATGATGTGCTCTCTTCCATCCCTTTGACATGAAAACTGACTCAGAGCTTATCAGCTTTACTGTTTCTTTCCTAGACAAAGCCATCGAGGAGCTAGTTTACCGTTACCTTTTCTATCATAAACTATTCATGGGTCGCTGCTTCTGTGTTCCTTTTGTGAGTCTGCTTCTGTCTCTTTGAACCCCTCAGCATCCACACTGAGCCTGGTTCTGCTTAATGTTTGTCCTGTTAAAAGGTTTTTCCTCTCCACTGTCGCTGTGTGCATGCTCGGTGTGAGGGATTGCTGTAGGGCAGGGGTCTCCAACCTTGGTGGTAGGATCTACTGTCCTTTACATTTTAAATGCACAGCTGAATTTAAATGATGGAATTACCTCTTAAGCATCTCATCAGGTTTGTCACAGGCCTGGTAACAAGCCATTCATTTCAGCTGTGTTGGAGCAGGAATGCATCTAAAACCTGCAGGACATGACATTTTGAGCACATTTTGCTGTGAAGTCACCAACACAATGCAAGTGAGTTTCCCCACCATCCAGGAGGAGGGTCTTCATTCTTTTCATTGGATAGAAAACAGAACCATTTGATTCAATTGTTTCTGTAAAGAGCCTACAGATGATATGTGTTGTGAATTGGTGTTATAGAAATAAACTGAGGTCAGCTGAATTGGTCCATTGAGCCAGTTTGTGTTGACAGTGGACAATGATCCACACTGAGTCACCAACTTTGCTCTATTTCCCCCAAAAATGTCTAGATTGTAGTTTGCTGTCACTAGGACCCACTGCCATGCATGTTCTAGATGTGTCTGCTTCAGCACACCTGAGTTAAGCAGCGTCACCTCCTCAGTGACCATTGAGGCAGAGAAACATTTAAAACATGAGGGACAATAAGTGTTAAAGTGGTCTACTGTTATAACATTTATTAAAGCTTAGCAAAATATTTCTTTTTAAAGAACAACAAACTATTTACAAAATATTTCCAAAAAATACTCCGTCTTTAAGAGGAAAATCTGATGTTTCTGACACTTCCCTCATATGGTCCTTTCCATTTCTCCCTGGAAACTGATGCATCTTGAAGCGCCAGTCTTGGAGCGTTCCTCGGCTTGCTGTGATGTTGAAGCTGATTTTGATTTTGCTCTTTGCTTACTCATTCTTTAGCTCCTCCTCTCAGCCAGCTCTTTGCTTTTGGTAATGCATTGTGAAACAGCTGGAATGTTTTTCATTTCAATGCGGTTTACCCACAACATTTGCTTCCAATTTTGACAGATTTTGGAATAAAGACTCTTGGGGAGAGAAACTGTTAATTGCATGTTTGTTCAAAAATAACGGTTATACCAAAACGTTCCACCTACTTTTTAAATATTTCCACTCTCCCCCCTTTACTTCCTTCAGCCTTCCTTGTCTTTCCTCCGTTGGTTTTACGCCAAACACAGTCACCTCATCTAGTATTGTGGGAGAGATTGTAAAGTTTTCATTGAGCGCATGTGGAAGTAATTTAGCTGTAATCTCCAGTAATTGTGAGTGTAACATTGAAACAGGCTGGAACATTTGGCCTCTTATTTTTTTGCCTCAGGGTCACAACAGGCTTATCTCAATATTTAGCATGTTGACTGATTGAGTTATTATATCACATCTGCTGTTAAGAGCACATGGATGTTAACAAATGTAACCAGAGAGCATTAAAATGCTGCCTGAAATCCTGAAGACGAAGGATTCCTGCTCGAGGAAAAGTCCACAAATCAATGTCAGCCTGACCCACTGGGAGCCTGACTTTTTAAAACGCGTGACATTTAAGAGCTTTGAGTGGAGATGTGAAACAAAAATGCTGTCAGAAAAGCCACCATTACAGCTTGTAACATCCCACACATCAACCTGGTTTTCCCCCAAAACGGTGTAACAAGCACAACGTATCTTATACACCGAAGAGGAAAGGGAACTCTGCTCAGCTGGTGCAAAGGTGCAAATGGTTTGCCTCTATGCACCACTGACCCGATGCCGTTCCTTCACCTCGTGTTTTTCGACCCAGCCCTGTTTGACTCTGTCCATCAATGCTGCACCTCCTGCACCCCTTTCTCTTCTTTGCACTCTGTCTCTCTGCCCTCTTCCTTGTTCGCTTTTCCTATAATTTGCCTCTGTGTCCTCTGCTCTCTGCACATTTGAGCTCTCGATTTGTTTTCTCTGGGTTGCCTCATAGGCTCCTGCTCAAAACCCTCTCTTTATCTTACTTATCTGTTTCATCAATTGGTGTTTTCTTGCAATGCTTTTCACAAGTTAATTCTTTAAAAAACACCCATAAGATCCCATACAAAATGCTAAAAAACTCACAATAACCTTAAAGTCCTTAAAATCTCATCATTTGAACACCATTACTCAGTATTCAGAAGGACGTTTCCCAAGTACATATTATTTGGACTTTAGGAAGAAGATTTCTGCATCTTATGAGCTTGGCAAAAGAATTAAAACCTGGTCATCTTATTGTGCAGAGATCAGGTTATAAACAGAGAGCTTTTAAAATAACTGCATCCATGTTGCTGCCTGCACATCCAAGCAAGTTCACCTCAGCAGCAAACCACCAGATGGAACCGACAGTAAACTCTTACTAGTGTTTACATAAAATTGCATGGCTGTTAAGTTGGAAGGAGAATGCACAAATTCGGCATTCATGGAAAGTGTGCAAAAGAAAGTCTGTTTTCTAAAAAAAACTGAAGTTTGCCACAACACAGACAGAGACCAGCACATGTGAAATAATTTATCTAAAATAATTTCAACAATACAACAGATGTTCTATTGAAGGTAAGAAGGTTTTCTTTTTTATGGTCTGCAAAGAATTAATGTGAGTCATGGTTTAGTGGATGTTTTCCTACCTGTATAGCTTCCTTTTACAGAAACCACCATACATTTTACTGTTTATCAAAGGGTGTTTGATCAAACGTCTGATGCCATTTAAAGATACATAGTCACATTATATATATAAACCAAAAAGATCAAAATCCAGCAAATTATGAATAAGTAAGAATAGATATTGAAAGTGTCCTTTGTGATTGAGTTTTATTCGTCTTTTTTGGGCCTACTTCGAACCTTAGCACCGGGCGCCATGAGCCGTCATTCACAGACGTGTCGCCATCTACTGGCAGAACTACCAGAAGGCCAGACGGTGGCCATTGATGCAGCTACTAAATACGACCTCGGGAGCAAGCATTGCTAACACCAGTCGCACTGTTAGCTAGAACATAACCTCGCGCGTCTATGAGCTTCACAGCGACATCAAGACGATTCCTGAGCTTCTTTGGTGAACTCAGTCAGACTGTTTTCCGAGAGTAACTCAAGGTTTATTACTCCAGGAATCAAACTTCTTCTTGAATCTTTTTACTCTTGATCGTACACTTTTTTTCCCTTCTATGCTGTGAGTGCAACACTCACTCGTCTCCATTTCTTCAGCTTGTTGACAGGTTGTATGAAACCTTAAGTAGTTTTACAACATTGAGGTTGTTACTTTTATGTAAGTAAAATAAGTCAAATTTCTGTCTATTCCATCCATTGTAAATAACTTCCACTTAATGAAAATAAGCTTGTTTTAAACACATTCACCACAGAGAGACACTTTTTTCTTCCTTGTAATCCAGGCTCATTGGTTAAATGTTATTTTTCTTCTGTTGAATCTGTTGTGTCATTTTTGAGGGGATTTGAAAATACAGTAAACTCTTTACTGTAATTTAATCTATTCTAAATACTGTATCTATTGATTTTATAGCTTTTATAAATCAAAAAATTTATTTTGAAGAGCATTCATTGCACCTAATCTTTTTATGATGTTCTGTATGTTTATTTTTATTTTATTCTTTGAAACACTAGAATTGGCATATCAATATTTTGTTCAATTTTACATCATTTTGTAAATTATTAAATCAGTAATTATAAATAATGGTAGAGAGTAGATCCGTACTTTTATAGCCGTTTTACCAAATACGTTTTTACTTGAGGAACTTCTTTAAAGGCTACTTTACTTTTATTGGAGTGAAGATATAATGAATTTGCGCTTGTCTTACTTCATACAAATTGTTTGTACTCTACCCACCTCTGATGAGCTGTGCCGTAATCCAGGTCACATGATGTTATGGTATCTATACATAGAGAGGCTGCATTTTCTGACAAACTTAGCAAAAACAAAGCTTGAAGGGCAAAAATTACAAATAACTTAGGATGCTTTAATTTGTTATAAAAACTTTCCATGCAAACAAAGTGAGTCACTGGCATTATAGATTTAAAAAATCTAAAAAGAAGTGACTATAAAATTAACCTCAAAGTCGAACTGAAGGCCAATAATCTAAAACACACCAGGAAATCCAGAAAGGATTTCTGAAAATCGACAAACAAAATAACCCGGAAGAGCAGAATCGAAGCCCTGATTTTAAGTTGTTGGCTGCTTTAAAACAGCATTTTAACATCTCACTGAAAGCGAGGAATGGAGCTACCTGTTAACCAACATAAAACCCTCCAAGAGGAATGAATCACCTTTAGAGGTCACCTAACTAGTAAATCTAGTTCACCTGTTAGTGAAGCTTGTTGGAGAACAACCAGCATCATGTAGGACCAGTCTGTCGCATAGCAACACAGAGACACACAAAGAGGTACAACCATGCACACACATATAATTGACAGCGACCAATTAACCTAACAGTCATATCTTTGGACTGTGGGAGGAAGCCGGAGTACCCGGAGAGAACTCACGCATGCACGGGGAGAACATGCAAACTCCATGCAGAAGGACCTCAGGCCGGAGTACCAGGGGTATTGATACTTTTGCAAGACACTGGATATGGATTCATATAAAATTAAATAATGCAAGAAGACCCAAATTGCATGTGTCCCACTCACCCGCTACTCCAAATGAATGACTAATCATCTGGCACTCTACTTAGTCATCCTTGTCCATGTCCAATAATGCCTCATTTGATTCTTACACCGACGCTGTTGTTCAATGACACAGCCGGGGAGCTGTAGGCCACGCAGTTATCATAAAGAGCGTGTCAACGGCGAGGCTTCAAAGCCTACAAGTGATTAAAACCTTCGACTCAGGGTTACTTCATCACAATCATTAGTCTTTTCTTCTCCTACCTCCTGGCTGTTATACCCGGCGAGCTTCACCCTCCCCGTCCGTTAATAATATTCACTTTGCCTCTGATACATTAGCCGGTGAATGATAGGGCAGAGCTCTGGCCTAATTGCTTTTCTTCTTGTAAAGTCTCAATTCATTTCTGCTGAGGAGACACGGAGATGTGTGCCCACAGCGGTGTGCATACATGGGCAGACACACCACAAAGAACCCCACCTTCACACTGCTGTTTTATGATGGATGGGGCTGAGGATGTATGGGTGGAGGTGAGGGGGGGGGACTGTATGGCTGCATATAGGTCTGTGTGAGTTGGTTGGAAAGAAAGAAAGAAAGAAAGAAAGAAAGAAAGAAAGAAAAAGGGGGAGAGAAAGAGAAGCTGAGCTGAGGAGCTCTGATTAACGACACCGAGAAGGGGTCCCAGAGGAGCTGGGGGAAGAGCACAACTATCTGGGGCCAGCTCAGAGAGAACCAAGGTTTCTACGAGTGTGTATAAGAAAAAAAGAGGGGGGGGGGGCAAAAAAGCAGGTAGAAATCAGCAGTGATGTTTTCTTTTCATGCCTTTCATTACAACAGCTTCACAAACACAAGAAATTCTGCGTATCTCTGCAGGCTGGAGTGTTAGCTTGCATTCTCTCTCTCCTCCTGCCTTCCTCCAATATGACACACGGCCTTCAGATTAAATCTTATCGCCTCTGCTACCTAACGATCCTGGAGCCCGGCGCCTCAGGCTTCTGTCCGCAGCGTCGTCAGAAGGGAAAACAGGCCGTGTGTTGCCAGAATACAGGCCATCACCTCTCGCTGATTGCACATGAGAGTAGAGGTAATGGGAGTGTAATAGCACCTTAAGTACCCTGTTCTCACTGACACTGGCTGTATAGCATTACCCCACATGAGTGTGTTAAAGTGTGTGTGCTTTGGCACAAGTTTTTCTCGTGTCAATCCACTTGTCTGCACTGGTTGTGTGCGTGGAAATGTGCTGGGGAAAAAAAAAAAAAAAGAGCTGTGAGTGCGTCGTGTTTTTTTCCCCAAGGGTCGTCTGAGCCTCAGCGATCAAAGAGAGAGATGGAGGTTAACTGACCAGACCCGGGAACCGTCACAGGAGGACCGGAGGGACGCCCAGGTACCAGTCATCAGCAGCAGGCGCGCGCGACACGCACGCAATCCAATGAAGCGGCGAGCGCAGAAAAAGGGGGCATTTCGGAGGGGATCCAGTGGGATTTAAAGATCTGTAAGGCCCAAACTAACTTTGTCAGTTCGCTCATGCTGCTGTAACCCTTTCACACAGTATCCATTACCTTAGATGCGTTCCCTACAAAACATCAAATAGCTTTACCCCAACTCCTACTTCAGTGATTTTCACAGAGAGGTGCCTTCTACTGATATGGAAGTCCTGTAAAGTGAGTATAAGTTATATAGCGGTGGTCCCTGGAGGGTAAACTCCACCACTAGTCTCATACTAGAAAGTTAGACTGCTTTCCTGAGCAGCTCAAAGTAAATCTACTTGTGCTAAAGGACTGAGAGGTGTGTACTTCTGCAAGAAGTTAAGGTGGAAGTTGTTTTAAAAAAAATAGAGTGAAAGGGGGGGGGGAGTGTATGAACGTGTTCAGCCGTGCAAAGGGGGGAAGTGTGTGTTGGAGGTAGAAAATGAATGAGATAACCATCAGAAGCAGCTGCTGTGGTGAGGAGAGACGGCTAACACCAGACACTCCTCCTGAACCGAGGCGTAGACTACTTGTTGATTCCATGGCTGCTCACAGCCAACGCCTGTTTGATTAGTATGAGAAGTCTGCAGCTCAAGAAATGAAAATCTTCACGTCCTATTTTAAAGGATATGAAATGTAAAGTTCCTTGCAGTTTTAAAGCCAAACGACTGCTTGTTGTTTTATTCAGAGGGTTGCCTTCCTTCTGCCTGCAGAATTAAAATGACTGAATTAACAATCACTGCAGTGCAACCTTGAATGTTCGGCTTTAATTTTAACCGGCAATAAATTGCAGTAATGGTCTGCCATCCGGATGCACAAACAAGCAAACCTTTTGTAGTCAGCGACTTGGTCCTTTGTTAACATGAACATAGAGAGAGCGGTTATTTTGAGCCAGGTCTACTTACTGTGCTGTACATCATCCTGAAGCCAGGAAGGACCTCTGTGTTGTGGAAACTCTTGGATTTTTCTGCAAAATTCCTTAAAAAGGGTTTAAGTTTTTTGATTTATTTTTAAAAATGATTTTAATTTCTGGTTAAATAAACCAGGAAACATATTTTATTTAGCAGAAAACAGAAACAGCAACAGAAATTCAGCGCATTAAGAAGGAAAAAAACGATTATATGATCAAATTCAGAGCAAGCTGCCATTGAGGCTAAATAAATTAAAAAGTAATAAAAGCATTTCAGAATGAAATGGAGAAAGTAAAATGGTAAAAGTTAAGACATATGTTGATGTGTTTGAGTAATGGAAAAACTGGATGTGCGGTTATTGGAAAACTGAGACTGTAAAATATGAAAACTGTTGTAATTTTCTTTATCTATTGTGTTTTTTATGTTGCAAAGACATCAGATAAATTACTCACACATCCATTCCAAAGACACATCTCATAAATTCTGCTTTAATGTAGAATAATATTCTATAAATGTGTATAATGAACAACAACGTCCTTATTCTTGGGTTAATTTTATGCAAAACATCCATCAAACCAGCAGGGTTCATTCTTTTATACTCATAAACCTTTTAACTCCAAACCTTCCTACTTTATTTGATTATCATTACAGAACTTTGACTAAGAAATTTTATTTTTAACAATATAGAAATAGAAAAGTGATCTGTAATCCCTACAGATAAAGTGGAGGGTAGATTTGCAATAAATGCCTGCGGAACAAATGACTCCACCTTTACTGAAAGCAAAAACAAATAAGACGCTATTTGTCCTTTAAATATCCAACCAAGATGTGTTTTAAATATAGGCCTATATCTCCAAACAACACTGAGTAACAGCTGCCATCCCTTCATTTTGCAGCTTTGGACTTTTTTTTCATGTAAAAACGGAGCTGTCTCCTTTGGGACATATTGTTCTGATCAATGCAGGAGTTGGTACCAGATCAACCTGTGAACTGACTTCACTAAAATCACCAAAAAAGAGTTTAAAAACACCTAAAAAAAACCCCATGTATTAAACAGCTGGTGTTCTTTGATGCCTGGGAAGGTCAAGCCTGTCAAATAAAGCTGTTATAATGGTGAACAGAAGCCTTGTTGTGAGGCTGCACCACAGACGTATTTGATCCGATCAGGTCAAAGACTCTTGATCCAACATGTCGGACTTTAAGTTGTGTTTCAGTGAGTTACTTATGCTTTGTGACTTCCTCTGCTTTCCTCAGCTGTCATACATTGTCAGCCTCTCTTCAAACCTCCCTTTTCTCATCTCTGCTCTCTACATAAGTGGTTCTAAACAGGGGTCCTGGAGAACTGGTCCTGTTATGGTCCTGATACTGAAAACACACACTGCAAAAGTTGTTAGTCGAGTTTTCTTGAAATAAGTCTATATTCCCTTGATTTGAGCAGGTAAGACAATTCTCAGATAGGATGGGAGGGTTTAGATTTAAAAGAAAAACATCTCTGCTAACTTATGTCAAAAGTGCATCATCTACACTCTAAAACAAAAAATGTTTCTACAGGTAACAAGTAACTCAGTCAAGTTGATTTATTCAGTTTATAAGTTGACAACTTAAAGGACTTAATTTAACCACTTTTACCATTTGAGACTATTCATTTCAGTTTGAGCTGCATTTTCATAGAATGTAATTATTTTATTTCAAAGAGCAGAAATAGTCCTTCAGATCAACATAACTACCTGCTCAAATTATTTTTTTAGATCAGTTTTTGCAAACTATAACTACATTTATTTCCTATGTTGTTATGTGCTGACATGGAGACAGTAACTGATTCATGTTTTAAAGTTTCGCCTTTATAATTCACTTTAATAACTAGTCAGCTTTAAGCTTCAGCCGTATTGAGATAGAATCACAGTTTTAATCTGTTCGATTAGGGATCTGTAACCTCGGCTTTGTGGCTCATTTAATATACTAAATGCTGCTGTATGTTTGTCATTCTTTTGCCTTGTGTCCCCATTAAAATGTGAATTCAGTCTGGGACGGCCCCTGGCTCTATGCCTTACCTCTGGGTTTGGGTCCACGTCAACCATCGGTCATAAAAACAACCTGTTATATTCTTTAAAAGTCAGCAGGTTACATTAGAACTCAAATAACTGCAAATAAAGTGAAAGGAAAAGAAAAGAAATGTAAAAGTATTTTGTGATTATCCACATATTTCATCAAAACTGCATCAGTTGGAAAATCTGGTTTCATGGACAAATTATTTTTGAAACAAAAAAAGGTTTCCATTGCAGATAAACGTGCAAAACTATAGACAGCTCAGGGCTGTGTTTGTTCTTTTTTTTAAATAAATAAATAAATAAATGCATAAATAAATAAATAAATAACACAGAAAATGATTGAATATTAAGGGTGAATAAATAAATAAATAAACTGTTATTACTGTTACTGGCCTTCATTGTAATGAGGAATTTAACTTAAATTAAATTAGTAGATAGATGAAGATAAACATACATCTAAATATAATTTGTCCATTTCCACGTTACAACATTTGTAGGTTTCAGGTTCTTTTCCAGAAATAAACAAAGTCTAACTTCCTCTAAACTTAAATGCAACCTGAACTATGACACTGAGAGGCAGGCTGTGTGTGTTTTCAGTAAGGTGGGGGGGGGAGCAGGAGCCTGCTGCTGGGTAACATCTCTGTCAGGACGGCTTCTCTCCGTCACCACCCCACTTCCTCACAAGCACACGCACACACGGAGAAACTCCATCAGCACCCGCTCAGGACTCATCAGTCGCAGTGGCGCACATGTGGCCGGAGTATTCTAAACAAAGCTTTATAAAGAGCTCAAGCAGACTGCTGGATGTGACAGTCAGGGTACTAATGACGCCTGGAGACCACTAAATACACCACTGACAGACCAACAGCCTGCAGGACGCACACACACACACACAAACACACACAGTCAAGTTTTTATTTCAGCATGCACCAACAAACTCTCACAGTCACTGTGGCAGGATGGAGCACATGCTTGCAGGGGCAAACATACAGATGCACACAAACTGATGGGAAAACACACACACCTTGTGCCCAAGGGCATCTGTCCGCAGCCTAAGAGCTCCCAACTGTTGAGGAGAAACAGCTCAATTAAGTCTATGGAGGAGCTAACGAAACACATCTATCCCTGCTCACAGGCTCCCACCCACACACACACACACACACACTCCACGCTTTGAGCTCCGCATTGATCCTTTCCCAGTCTCTGGCTCTAATTGGTGTGTTGATGATGCTGCAAGCAAGTGGGATCCTTCAGGCAACCATAGCATGACTCCCAGCTCTTTATTTCTCATTTAAAGTTGAAAAAAAAAAAAACACCCACATTTCCTCACCAACGTCAAAAACTCCTTTCCACCTAACATTTCTTTTATGAGACTTTCTACTTATTTTTAGGTTAAATCCAAAATTTTCCCGGAGTTTTTTTTTTTTTTTTAACTCAAAAACTCTAAAAAAAAAAATCAGTTCCAGCTACATAAATATCTAAATGCTTTATGACTTTTTTTTTTTTTGCTCCTGTAGTAGTAAAACCCATCTTATATATGACGTTCATGTCCATTCAAACGAAGGCGAACACCTTCCATGCAGAAGCACGCCCCTCCCCTCTTGGAACAGTTATTGAGAGCAAATGGGAGTTATTTCCATAAAGGGTCTCAGTGGGTCTCAGGGATCTCTCTCCTACCGACTGGGAGCGATTTAGTGCGTCCCACTCTGGTATATTAGTAACTAAAGACGTCTGGGGACGATTCTGCTCGCTCTAAAACCTTATCCCGTACTCTGACCTCACAACTGGGACTCAGCGGCTCCTCTCATCCAGATTTTGCTGACTAGTTTACCTTCTTTCTCTTTTCTCTCTGGATTGTTATTAAACCATCTTGTTCTTTTCCCATTTTGTCCATCACCTCCCTCTCTTTGCATTCCCCTTCCATACATTTCTTCTTCTTACATCCATCCGCTGTCAGTTTCTCGCTCCGCATCTCTCCTTCCTTGGCCCCAGGGACGGACCGCTGATAGACTGTGTACACCAGCTGCCCAGGGGCTATTTTTAAGGAGCATTTGTCCTTCTCCTTCCCTCTGGAGACTGACTCAACCCAACAACATCCCTTCAATGCGCGCACACAAAAAAATGTGTGCAGAAAAACACACACAGGCATTAACACATGCACTCATTAGACCATGAGCATGCAAGCCCCCCCTCCCCCCTTCACTTTCTCCCTCTCTCCTGCACACATCCTCCGTCCAAGGGCATTCTGTAAATGTAGGGGCAGCTTACAGCGCGCTGCTTAACTGCACAGGAGCCCAGGCGCTGCCTCAGAGGGCTCATAAAGCTACCCTCCTCCCAGGCCTGGCTAATACTCTCCCTTGTTCTAACCGTGCCTTACAATAGTTTGTAAAACAATACTGTAAAACACAGTTGCCCAGCGTTGCGTCAGGCTGCTTTCATCACTGAAGTCGCAGCAGCCAATGGGGGCCCTTGAATAATGCATACAGGAAGTCGGAAGATTCACTTTCTGTGGCACCCGGAGAGCTTAGCGTCCCTGTTAGTCGTTTTGTTGTTTTGTTTTTTGACCTGGCGACACAATAGAGAAGCATAAATAGGCTGAAATAGACGCTGCAAACCATCATTGCAGAAATGTGTTCACACATCAAACCTTCTTTCTCTTACATTAAAGCTACAAATGCATATATTTTTGTTATAAAAGGATGCATTAAAATAAGGTTGCGTAATCCTAAAGAAGGAGAATTCTGCTGATTTTATTTTTTCATTTTGCAAACAAAAATTTGAAATCAGGATTTGTTTTCAGACCATTTAAAGGGCGTCACTGAAATTCTAAATTAAAAGTTAAGAGAACAGAAAAAGTCCTTATTAATTGTTGTATAATTAAAAAAAAGTATTTTTAAGGTCAATATAATTAACAAAAACAGACGCTTGCCTTTATATAGTAAAAAAAAAACAAAGTGCATCTATAAGAAATTTGAGACAGATTATTTTGAATTAAAATAACTTAGCTTATTATTTTTTTAACTTAACTTCTTACCTTTTTTAACTTAATTTACAGTAGGTAACATATAAAACACAAAGCTGCTTGATGAAGCAGTTACACTCAGTTTTATCCTGCAGACCACATTTAATTTCACCATTTTGCTTTGTTTGCTGCAAAGTGCTGTTTATAAAGGCTAAATTGTTCATCAAATACAGCTGAACAGAATCCAGGAGCTTTCAAGTTAAACTTAATGTAGAAGTTAAATTATGGCATCAGATGCTATGATAAAAAAATAAAAAATAAATTTCAAAAACTGCTAAAGGAGCAGGCAGTGTTTTAAAATGAAGCAACAGGACAGTTTTGTTCTCTATATGCAATTTCTCTGCAAGGTTTATGAAAGAGAACCATTTTTTCATACTAATTTGTTTTACTCGTGTTATTATTTCAAATTTTATAGTGTTTTACGCTTTCAAATATGAAAGAGTGTATCGGATTGGCTTTCAGATATGGTTGAAAACTGGAAAACTGTTTAAAATCTCAGCTTTTCTTTTATTCATGATAACGTAAATAGGATTTTTACCATTATTATTGTTAGAAATTTCATTTAGCAGGAGACACGGTACAAATAGTTTGGTTTGTAAAGGGAGCTGACCCCTGACCTGAGCTTGATCAGAGAAGGCGCTACGACACCATAGTAACTCTGGGGGAGCCGCACAGCTCAGGAGGGGGGATCTATAAATGAAATAATCTTACTGTTAAGAAAGTGCATCAAAAAGAAGCGATTACTGAGAAAGAAATTCCCTGTTTCTAGTTTCCGCGGCCCAGGTAGGGACCACAATATATTAGAAAATGCTAAATTGGCATATATGCATAACACTATGTTCAGAAAACAAACACTTAAACAGCACATTCACAAAGCAGTGAAAAGGAAACTTGTCCCAGCTGTAACGAAGATGAAAACCTGTTAGAAGTTACAATAAAGTTAGAAAACCACGGTTACAGAACAGTTTAGATCAGAGCCTATTAATGTTAGGAATGGCGAGGTCAAAGTTCAAGCCGTCATCAGTGGGGAATCTGCAGCAAGACTTGGGAAATTATATCTAGAGCTGTTTTGCAAAGAAGGAATGTCAGGCTGTCAGAGTTTCAAACTTTAGAGACGTATCCCAGAAGGCTAAAACTGCAATTACACTGAAAAGTGATTCCATAATATTGACTTAAGGGCCTTAATCTAAATGCATGTGGTGCAGTGCAGGTCTATCAGATTTAATCCCGATACAAGCAGTACTGTGACAGGTTGTGACGATAGATGGCTACTACACGCCACTGGTGACAAAATGTGAAAAACAGTTGGTAAATACTGGTTCCACAGACCTTCACAAAATTTAGTATCCCGCTCAGTGAAGACATGATTCTAAAAACTCATCTCAATGCCAGGCTGTAACCTTGGTAAGAAACTGTAAAAGAATTTGTTAACAAGCTCCTAAATTATGTTCAAAGTGTGAAATCCAAGCAGCCAGCGTCGCTTTTTCTGTGTTTCTATTCAACCACTGCGGCTCAGAGCGAAAGATAAAATGAATCCTCAAACAACTGCTCAGGCAACCTCGTTAAGGCATTATTTACCTTCATCGTTAGCCAAGGAAGAGGACACTAAAAATCTGTCGGCAGCCTGAATCGCCTGCTCGAGTGTCTGAGCGCTGTTTAATTGTGCCATTTATCAGCCAAAAAAGCCTACATGCTCATAAATAAACACAATGCCCGTTGCGCAGGAATTATAAAACTGTCACGGCGTAGCCCACGAGTGAGGCCGGTGCTGATGCATATTAAGTGATTTAGTCGGTGAAGTAGTGGAGTAAAAAAAATAAATAAAATAAAATATGGTGGTTAATTTAAGAGTCATTAAAATTGCATGAATGTGCATTGCACTTGCTTAGAGTGGGATTTTCTCTGATCGGTAACGAAGAGCAGAGCAGGCTGCCTCACATTGTGGTCTATAAACTCACTGATTGATCAGGAGAGAGGAGAAAGACCCGATCGATGTCTCCAGATCTTTAGAGATGCAGGTGAGGGCGTCTGTTTTTGTGTGTGGGCAGACTCTTTTTTTTTTATGTTTACAGCCTCATTGGTGTGTGTGTTTGTGTATTTCATGCATGTTGCTCTTGATGTGTGTTTGTGAGAAACTGCGCGCTTCCCTCATTTGAGGAAAGACAATGTTCTACATTCCACAGGGGAACAGAGTCATTACCGAAGCAGGAACTCAAGCCTGGAGGCCACGGCTCAGCCTGTAGTGTGAATGGTTTCTTGCTGAGACGTGCTGTGGAACACTGGCTCCGCCATTACCAGGGCCCCCGCAGTTCAAACACCACCTTCACCCCGTTTCCCGAGCTGGGAGACATGAGAAAAGTTTTACAAACACGTGAAAGTGTCTCCCTGTGACACGTCAGGTGGAGCCATCTTACTTCACATGGAGTTCAGAACCACTTAAAGGAGATTAGATCAGACTGTAAAGGTTTAGATTCCTGTTATGTACACAGATTTAGGCGACGAGAGTCCAAAGGTTGACCTGTTAGCTCTGAAGCTCTCTGCTGCCCTCTGTTGGCAGGTTTCCCTCCAGTGTGCAGGTATGGACATATGGCAGCTGCATATCGCCCAATAACAGGTGAGCAAATGATTCTTTCCTCTTGTTTTCTCTTTTTGTAAGATTTCCTTCTGGAACAGAGCAGCCTGGGTTAATTTCCCCTGTTGCTGTCACACACAGGTCGTTAGCATGGCCTGCAGGAAACTATTGTTCCATCATAATAGACTGCAATCAGAGGTGAGGTCTGAGAACGCCTGCTGTCACCTGATGCTCCGTCTGTTTGCTTCCCTCATTCTCTTCTTCTGTGGCTCCTAATGCAGACGATCATTTCAGCCATTTTCTGACCCTTTTCACAACCTGACAAAGATTTTACTTGATTGGTGACAGGACAGAAAAAAAAGAGCACATGGCTTTGATGTGAGAGGGAAAGGATAATTTTGGCAATTAAATTCTAAAATGCATGGTTTGTTTTTGGATTGAAGTCGTCACACGTCAATAATTTACATTTCCAATAAGACGCCAATATTGCAGCTTTGAGTTTTAAACGATATTGATCTGATGCGATATCAGAAGAAGTCAGGCATTATTTCATTACTTATTTGTGGTGTTGGATGCAAAGTGACATTACTCAGAGAATAAAGTTCATCTGTTCTCTTCAGGCTTTCTCAGATTTAGTGAACATGTAAAAGAGTCATTGTTTAAGGTTTGCCACAGATTCATGATCAGATGTAGTTCAGAGCTTTAACTAGGCCATTCAATCCATGGATAAACTAACAGAGAGGCTGTGTTCAGGGTGATGGACCCTCTCAGGTTTTTTTCTACATATCACATTACATTGTGTTTTAAAGGCCTTTTCCAGTCTGATCACAGTGTTCTGTCATTTACATGGTTTACAGCAAAAAGCAATGGATTGCTTTTATCAATGGCATTAAGCAATCTTAGCAATTTGTCTGCAGAGTGCACAGTAATATGTGGTGTCCGAATGTGTGTGTGAATGGGTCCGACCTAGCAAACAATCAAAGCGATGCTGTGGATACTCAGAAGCATCCAGCTCAACTCAGACACCAAAGGCAACTCCAGCAAAGGTGAAAAATATCTTACAAAAGTTGTCAAATACAAGAGTGAGCCACAAGAATGAGCAGAAAAATGCTGTAGTTCTGTGTTTTGACCACAGGTGGCAGTATAATTAGAAAACTCCATAATGCCTTTTTAAGATTTAACATTTGGATTTAGTAGCTTGTGAAGGAATAAGCAATTTCTCTCTATTCTATTTAATAAATAGTCCCACT
>JAUZNJ010033550.1:0-10004 GCA_034780135.1 Jordanella pulchra | reverse complement strand
CCGGACCGAGCCTCAAAAACAACGCAGCTTAGCTTTGGTTTGGGTGTTCTGTCTTTGGGATGAACCCGTTTTTGTTTTTGTTTTTTTTTGGCCAACTTAACAAATGTCCAGTTTGGATAACTGCACCCATTAAATGATGTCCTGACATGTTTGTGTTCTTTTTATTGCTCTGCTGCAATTTAGGGAATATTGTCCATCCGGTAACTTAAGAGTCTGATCACGGAAACTTGGTGTTTCATTTGGAGATGTGACTCATTGTGACATTATAAACCAAAATATACAATGGATTCATGAATTTCCTCTTGGTTTGGTTTGTAACCTTAAAAGGGTCTCAATACTTGATTACTCTGCCTTATCTCTATTTACTGTAGCACTAGATGTTTTAGTAGTAGTCTCGTATACATGTTTAAAACTGTATTTTTTCGCTGTTTTAAATCATTTTAATAGAAGTGCTTTATATGCAAATCAGAACAAATGTAACAAAACTCAAAGTTTAATTAAACCCATACTTCTTCTTGTCAGCATGTTACTGAGTCATCATTCTGTCAAATATTTATTATAGAAACTAAACGTACAGCCGTGTTTTCCGAATGAGGCTCCAGCGAATGTGAAAGCGGTGCCCTTGCCTATCCCCCAGCTGAAAGTGAGTCTTAGCCAATTAACAACGCTTTCCACGAGGTCTACGTGCCCACACGCAAACACACACGTGCGCACACACGTACGAACCTGAAACCTCTCGGCTCATGGGACTAAACCTCATTAACTGCTCTGAGACAGACACTCTCTCTTTAATCAATCCTTTTCTGACTCTGTGTGGACTTGGACAGGCCTTGACAATACAACACAGCCACACACACATTTTTTGCAGGAGAAGGAGAGTCTTCCATACATACATACATACCTACATCCCAGTGGTCTCCCAGAGAGAAAAACATGGTCATTTGCCAGGGTGATTCAACTCTAAAACACCCTAATTACATCGACAATGCTACTTTGTTTTGGTGCCGAGGAAAAAAAAAAAAAAAAAAGTGAATGATTTTGCATATTATTATTATGCCTCTGAAATATTAACCAACCCCGAGGGAGTTTATCTGCTCTTTTAAATATATGCAAATTACTTTATTTTGGTTTGGTTTGTTTCCAGTGACTTTTGTGAATTGTGTTTGGATAATTAAATGGGTGCGTGCAGATGTAGAATCGCAGGCAGGCACCTACACGATATGATGATCTGCCAGATTAGCATACAAATTAGTAGCGCTGCACCTCGCCTGCTAATCGACTAACTTTTGTTTTCACTTCAACCTTGACCTATTTGAAACATCCACAGAATGTTTCGCTGCAGAGAGGGATTGTAAACACAGTTTTTATGGCTTTTAATTGATAGGGCTCATTTGATATTGTCCTTCATTCCACACTTCTTGTTTTGCACGTGTTGGACGCTTTCAATTATGACTGTTACTCCTATCCATGCCTATTCAGGCTGATGTAGTTCTGTATTGACTTATCCCTCTTGGCCCTGACTGATTGGTGCTTAAAGTGTTTCCAGATCCTCTTTTTTTTTATTTTTTCATCCCGACTTAAGTAGTTTTCTTCATTTTTGGGGGTTTTGTTTGTGTTCATGTGACGTAAGAAAATGTGAAGCAGTTGACGTACAGCCTGTTAAACATTTTAGCTCAGTCTTACTTCTCTGATTGCCTTGTGAATCCCTGATGGGTTCCGCTTCGTACATAATCATTTCCCTAACATGGGATAATTTGATTATATTACTACAACGACAGCGCAAACAAATTGGCTACGTAATTTATTGTGCCAATAATAGCAAAAGCAGATGTGGTAACGATTCTGTGGCTTTTCAAGCTCGTATTTATGTGAACTTGAACCAATCTGCACACGAGTACATCTATGAACACCCACCACACTCAGCGTCCTTAGCGTGCTAACACAAGTCAGTAATCTTTGGCCTCATTTTCTTAGTTCTTGCACCCACACAACTTATTTTTTTTGCCAAAACCCTCTAGGTCTGATTTCATAACTCTTCTTTGCTTTTTCCACAGTTTTCTTACTGCTGGAAGAGGTCAGCTTATGTAAGAAGGTTAAATTCTTCTTACTTTATTGTTACACTGCATCTTTCCCCTTTCCAGTGGCTGACAGACGTGTTCACACAAGACCATTTTTTTCTCCATATTTTCAACACTGCAGAATGAAATAGAGCATAACTGTGATGTAGAAAGGAAACAATAGTGCAGACAAATAACATCTAAAGCGGTGAATTTAAATTTAACCCCTTTACTCAATACTTTATTTTTCCACCTTTGCTGCATTTATAGCAACAAGTCGTCTTGTGATGCCAGCTTTGTACATAAAGACACATTTATCAATGTTTTTTAGTTACAAGGAAAAAGTTTCTATGTCTTCACGAGGCTGTTTGTTCAATGAAAGCAGTTGGGTGCATTGGGTAGACCAGGAAGTTGTCCTTTTAAAATCAGGGGGTCAAGGCCAAATGGCAAACAAGGAAAGATTATTTAGGAGTTAGTTGTGTTGATTTGAATATAACGGAAAAAAAACGACACTCCGAAAACAAGCACAAAAAGATTTGAATGATTGAAATGAGTAAAACAAATCCGCAAATCCAAGTGAAAATGAACTTGACAAGACTTCAGGAAATAAGAAATTCAACAAGATAAAGTGGATCTTAAAACTAGCCAGAAAAACAAGTTTTTGATCAAAATTAAATTAACTGAGAGGTTTTAGGTCTGATAATAAGGTTTAGATGATTAAAAGTAGTAACCCTCTCCTTGTCTTGTTTTAAGATGTTTATAACTTGTTCTTAGTTGCATTATTGTGAATAAAATTCTAGATTAAGTTGTAAAACCAGAAACACAATTAAAAACATTACATTTTATGACAAAACTTTTTTACAATAAGCTTTTCTGACTAAAAAGCTGCAAAAGTAATCTAAATGTAAACAGCATTTTCTTAAGATGACAAATTATCTGTTTTTTCTCTTAAAATAAGATTGATATTGAACATATAATGGTGGTACAATGGAAGAAACAACATGGAAATAGGCATATATGCAGAGGATCTTTGGTTATGTCTAATTTCATTAATAATATCTGAGAATATTTTGCAAATTCATCAGTGTATAGCTTTGAATACCAACCCCTTGTTTTACTCTACTTGGCTGCTTGGTTTGGTAGAAATGCATGAAAAATATCAACATTAATAAATTGTTTTAAAATGAGCTGGAGGTTGTTTTTATGCAGTTGGAAATAAAGCAGGTTTGTTTTAATTCAAGTTATTCCTCCCTTTAAACAATAGTTGTCATGTTTTAAAACCTCAAAAAGTTCAAACTCTTCTGAAATTTTAAAAAGTTTTGTTTCTTAATACATAAAAACTCAAAACAAGGTGTTTTTTAGACTGTTTCATTTATCAAGGCATTAAAATCTTAAAATAAGTAATGTCGGCCTCCACTCCACCAGTATTTCTTGTCCTTTAAGAAAGGTTGTTGAGAAAACCTTAGAGCCTGTAAATACTACATCACCGTTGGGCGTTGCGTATAATGTCCACCACTGGTTCAGTCAAGAAGATTCAATACAAATACACACAATTCTTCAGGTTTCTTAGTTTTTTTTTAATGAATGTGGGAGCCTTGGTATCAGGTTCTTTATACTCCACAGTTATGCGCTTCTTTCTGTTGGACTTCCACGTAAAATAATCCCTTATAACTTTATAGTTGTAGAGTTACAGAATGTGAAAAAGTAAAAACCCTTTTATAAGACACCGTAGACCCTAACAGCCTCCTCAGTGAAACATTTCTACCTCTCTGTTCACCGTCGTTCTGCATGCCCTCTACAGCCCTTTTCCCTGTCCCATTTCTCCCGTTGCCTCGGGTCCTTTTTGACACCCCTGGCATGTTAATGGGCCAAGCAGAGACACTGTCCTTGAGATTCTCACTTTGGCTCATTTTCATACCCCCCTCATGCACAGATTTATAACCTCTGCTGCTTCCAGCTCCAGATGTTTTGTTCTGGTTTTTTACTCTCTGTAATTGCTAATTCAATCTGGCTGTAAAGGAGCAGATGCTCCCACGGACGTGAGCGTACCTGTGCAGTACCCCCACCCCTCACGGCGTGCACGCGCGTTCATGGACTCCGCGCATAAAGCGAATGCCCCCTGACTCATAAATATACGGCCGTCGCAATTCTGCCAAACTTGCCCACAAAATGAGACACCAGACACTTTTTTTTTTTTACTTTTAAACAATCACACGTCCATTACACTTCACTTTACTGCCACCTTTAAATGAGCCCCTCAGGTTTTAACTGTAAAGGTTCAAACTGTGGTGCAAACCTTCTTCAACAGCCTTCAAACTATTTTTTTATCATCTTCCATCCTCTGTTTTTTTTTTTTTCTTCTTTTTTTTCTTCACCAGGGAAAGTGTCGATCCACTCCGCTTAAGAAAGGAAAATAAACAGACTGGTTACCCGCAGGAATGCGAATGCTACTTTAGTCCCATTAAGAACATCTGTGTGTGGCTTGAGATCACAGCGGGTTGTCTGGGCGACTTTGAACTTGTGTCAAGCATACTCATTGTTTTAGCGTGTTTCATACCAGATGCAAAACTCGGCACATCTCTGCACATTCACACAAAAAACATTTTTTTCTAAACCTCTAGATTTTAAGGCAAGCACTAGCCTATCAGTCCCCCCCCCCTGCTCACATGCCCACACACACTCCCCTGCCACGGCGGACCTGTCATGTGTCATGGAGACAGGGGTCAGATACTGTGTGATGTGTGTGGGGGTTATATCGCTTGGGAAAAGGACTAAAGATCTTACTGAGGTTGAGAGAGGGCCAACAATAACAGCCTGAAACATAGCAGCAGCCGAGGAGGCCTTCCATTGACAGGAGGAGAGCTGGGCCCCAGCGAGTGGCTCAAACTCGCAGAGACGGCTGGGTGAGCTAATTCATAGCTAATGTGCAAAACAAAGAGCATTGTTTTGTAACGACATTGTAAAATGGCAACAAAAAAAAAAAAAAAGGAGAGAGAGTTCGGAGCGATTGAAAGCACATGTGTGCTGAGAAAGAAGAATAGCAATGCTGTGTGCGTTCCCAAATCAAAAAGATGTTCAGACCACATTTGTCATGGGAACTTCAGCCATGTAAACACACACCGCTGACTTCCAGTGGTGGTTCTGACTCTCTCTCACACACACACTGGTTTATAAATGCTTCACAAGCCGAGCAAACCCAGCAGCCTCCAATCCCAGAGAAGTCAGAGTGCCACCTAGTGTTGATTAGGCTCCCACAACAAGCTCCTTTCCTCAGAGTGTTTCAGTGCCTTCACTCCTCAGAAGAACAAATAAGTTGTGAGCTGATGAGCAGGATAATGGAAATCAATAGGAGGGTTACTGTTCATTTTTAAGGTAATTTAACCCTCCAGCTTTTGTTTCACTGAAAACATAAGTTCAATGTGATTTACTGGAGTTTAAGCTTGTACTGTATAATGTTATGATTGCTGGTAATGGTTGGTTGTCATAAGTGCTTAAAGTCTCATTTAATACGTTTCTGTAAGGTTGTGGATGAAATTTTGAACATTTTTCGTTCCAAAACAGCTGCAACTCAGCTTGCTGTGGGTGGAAAGTGAACATGTGCCACACCGATGGACTGAATGGTGCTTTCTGAGATGCTGTGGGTTTTGTTTTTAGAGCTGATCTATCTATCTTCACTGCTCTCCACAGTCTGAAGCCTCTATGTTCTCCAGTGGTCTGCATCAAACCTCAGTGTTCATATTGACATCAAATAACACACAGGTTTACTAACTTTACTCATCAGGACTTCTGCACTGGGCTTAATTTAGGAGTTTCAGAGTAAAGGGAGCTGAATGTGTTTACAGAATCAATCTCATCAGGATTTAAATCACAAAACTCATACAAAGCAAGAGACACTCAGTGAATGACAGGTGGGTCATCGATAAGTATCTGACTTAGAATGACTTTAGGAGGATGAACCTACAGGTGCTTTTAAAGAATTGTTGATATGTTTCAGAAAAACTCGGCAACAGTCCAGTTGCCTCCAGATTTAAGCCTGTTTCTTTGTCGCGATGAACCAGATGACTCAGGCTACGTTCACGCTGCAGGTCTTGATGCTGAAATCATTTTTTCTTTTCCAAGAATCTGACTTTTTTCTGTGTTTGTTCCCTCTACATTTCAAATGTGGCTTGTATCTGACTTCAGTGTGAACGGTTTGTGACTCCAAACCGACCTGCAGGAGCTTAAAAACAACAGAAGCCATTTAATATTTACTGGTGTCTTTAAGCACAAGATACTGTGCAGATATGGAGACACAGAAAACTTTGAAATCATATCAGCACCTTTCCTCTGAAGCTTACAGGCAGGAGACTTGATGACCCCAACAGAAGCAGATCATCATTTGCTCACTGCAGTAACAAACTGTTTCCCATATCCTGATGGTTCCTATGAGCCTTTCAGTTAATCCTGAATAAAGTTTTAGCTGTTAATTAATGAGCTCTAAGGTCCGGACGTCCCTCCACTGAGCATCACTGCAAAAGCCGAAGTATGAGAAAAAATAGTTTTCTAGAAATAACTATATTTTCCCTTGATTTAAGCAGGAAAGTAACACATTTGACCAATGGAATAAAATGGTTTTACGCTTAAAATAGGAAGATACGTTTTCTTATTTCATATGAAAAATGTCAATCTTACTTAAAGGGAAGAAATACTTGTTACGCTGGGTGATCATATTATTTACCTGCTTCAATTAAGAGAAAAATACAAACATTTCAGTCACATTTTACTTATTTTTAGATCATATTTGTAGTTTTGAAATCCCAGCTTCTGTCTGTTTTCCTAACTGCAGCAGTTTCCTACTGAGTGGCACAAAATTGTGATGGAAAGTGACTTCAAAGTCACATCTTATCCGTATTGGTCGTTCCAACTGGTCAGATTCCAAAATTCAATTCGGTTCAGTTCATCATTACAGCAACAATTCAACACATGTCATCTAAAGGCACTTTCCAGAGAAAAATCAACCAATGATGTTGTTTCAATGTTCAAGGAAAACCAGCCGATTGCATCAGCCCGTTGACTCGATAGCATCCCTCACACCAAGCATGCACTTAGCGACAGTGGAGAGGAAAAAAAGGATCAGAAACGAGTCGGATTCAGAACCACACATGAATATTCTGACCTGATCAGTTGAACACCTAATAACATCTGATGTGAACCACATCTGCAGTGGAAGCGCAGCCTTAGAATTAGTATAGACTTAAATTCAAACATGTTCCCCTTTGTTCAGATTATAATCTTTGAAAAAAGAGAACACATTCCTTTAACTGCAGGATTATTCTCTGCTCTGTACTGGTCTGTTGTTTAGACTGAATAAATGACAGACTATAAACATTTATTAAAGTTGTTTTTTTTGTGATGAATGCATAAAAGTTTAGATATTGTCCATACTTTAATACCGCACAAGGAAAGTTTGGCACAAACGGTACAATCTGAGTCTAGAAAACTTTCTTCTCTCTCTTCTTCCGTAAAGATGAGATTTGTCCAAACTTTGCCTTTATGTAACTTTTTTTCATGATTTCGTTTCACCCATTCCTCCTTCAATGGATCTTAAACAAAACATACAAAATACATCAGATTCATCTCTCTATCCACACACACACACACACACAGAGGAACCCTCATAAATCAGTGTACACAATCCTGATCTTTAAAGACATGAAGGTTTTTCAATCAAAGCCCTGATTGAATGCTTTGCCGTCCTCAGCACTCACGTACTCACAGACACACACGCGCTGTTGACAGAGAGTGTCTCGAGCAACATCATTTACCACTTAGGCCCCTCCCCGAGGACCGTGCCATCCCTAATGCGCGGCGGATACGTTGATAGCTCTGGTTTCTGTCGAGAAGTGCACGTCAATCAACAGCTCGCGTCAACGTCACAGAGGCAAAGTGTTCCTGAAAGATCTTTTAACTGAGTGCCTCTCTATCCCTCCTCTTCCAGCCAACACCCACGAAAAGAAAAAAAAAGAAACACTCACACATGCACAAACACAGCCATTTCCATCTAGGCAATCACTTCTCCCAGAGTTCGTCTTTTTGGACGTGTAACAGTAATTGAGGTTTCTCCCCAGGGTACAGTGCATTCTGGGCCGTTAAGTGCTGTTTCTTGTTGTTTTTTCCTCAGATGGGTTGTATTTTGCCTATTGTGTTGTTTCTTCCCGCTCCTCCGTAGAAGTGTAAGCAATTGGCCGTATTTATATGTATCATTAGAGAACAGAAACCCTCTCGAATGTAGGGCACCTGGGGGCTCATTTTACCCTCTGGAATATCAATCAATAAAACAAAGAGTCTTAATTCTTTTTGCACAAATCCAGGCACAAGAGAATTTTGAAAAGATGAATAAATAAAGTGACCACCGATGGGGATTACACTCTCCCATTAAAAAAGGAAAGAAAAAAGTTGGAGGGATGGAGCTCAGATTGATTTTATCAACAAAGCAGTCGAGTTTATATGTTTTTAAAAGCACCCAGCCATTCAAGTGTGCGCCGATGACCTCCCTGCTCACGACATCAGGCCTGGCTTGAGCACACTCGTTGACCTTTCTGGCCGTTGATGACGTTGTCCGTCCAGAAGAGGGGGTGATTGATCTGGATTGACACAAACAGCAAGTGCCCTGCCCGGCCTGTCACACAGCATCACTGGGTCACTGTAGCATGTCTGAATGCAGGATGAGGAGGGACGGCGAGCACACACGGGGTGGTGACCCGCTGACTGTTATGTGGCATTACAGTCCTGGGGCGGCTGGGACATATTCTGAGAGAAAAGAAAACCTTTTAGGGGGATTTATATTACTGTCTTAAGTTATCAAATAACGTTAAATTTGCACAAAGCTTCACTAACAGAGGATTTTAAAGGTTATTAGGAGAGTTGAGAGTTTTTACTATTTAAAAAAATGTATTAGAGACTAGATATTAGGGGTGTGTCATTTAGTAGATCTCATACAAATCCAAAAAAAATTATAATTCAAAAAGACTTTATTGATCCCAAAGGATAATTAAATGTTTCAAGATCTGTTTGGTCTTTTTTTCAGCTAGTTGTTTTAGATGTCAACAGCTATTGCCAGCAAGGATCTTCTTTATCAGTCTGTCTTGCACAAGATCTAGAGAAGCCTCCTAATGAAGAGACTCTGTTGCTGTTTAAAAACCTTCTGAAGAGGATGCTCCCTGTTGTCCATAATCTTCTTCACTTTATGAATAATTATCCTTTGTGAAATAATCTCCAGAGGTTCCAGAGGTGTTCCTAGAACAGAGCCTGTCTTCTTTATTAGTTATTTAGTTTTTTTTAAGTTCTTTGCTCTGATGCTGTTACACCAGCAGATGATAGAAGAAGCTATCAGACTCTCCACAACAGACTGATAGAAAATATGCAGCATCTTTTTGCAAATCTCAAAAGGAGCTAAGCTTCCTTAGGAAGTACAGTCTGCTCTGTGCCTTCTTGTAGACGGCTTCACAGTTGTATCTAAAGTCTAGTTTGTGTCCATGTGAACACCAAGGTATTTATACTCCTCCACCACCTCCACATTTTCTCCCATGATGTTAACAGGATTCAACTTGTTCCTGCTTCTTCTGGAATCTACAATCATTATCATTCAGGTTCAGATGATTGTTTCCACAAAGCTGTTCATCAGCTCTCTGTACTCAGCATCTTGCTCATCTTTCATGCATCCAATGATTGCAGAGGGATCTGAGTATTTCTGGAGGTAACAGGACTCTGTCTGCTACTGGAAGTCAGAGGTGTAGAGAGTAAAAAGGAATGGTGAGAGTACCGTCCCCTGTGGTGCTCCTGTGCTGCTGACTACTGAATTAGACAGTTGACCCCTCAGTCTAACAAACTGTGGTCTGTTTGTCAGGTAGTTCTTAATCCAGGCAATGGTTGATGCCTCCACCTGAATCTTCTGAAGTTTCTCAAAAA
>JAUZNJ010033549.1:0-13108 GCA_034780135.1 Jordanella pulchra | reverse complement strand
TATATATATGGGACTGTCTGGGGGGGTAATAATTACCCTTGCTGCTGTCTCATCTTTTTGTCTGTTTATTAAATAACTAACAACGTTATGAATGGACTTTACTATTTATTTTAGACAAGGTGCGTATTGTAACTGGCAACAAATGATTACATTGTGGTGTTGATCCGGATCTTAATCAGGGATTTTTTTTTAAGTCTGTAAATAAGGGTATTAACTTAAGGTGGAAGTCACAATATGTCGAGGTAAATCAGCTATTTGCGCTCTCCGAATTTTTAGCACCCCTTTCTCAGAACCTTTGAAGATCAGACACCACCTGTAGGTGCCTTAAAAGTAAAAAAAGAAATACTTAACTTATAAAACATATTGGTCATATACAAAGCATAACTTCAGATGGCTTTACGATTTCCAGTGTCATTTAAATTAGTTTTTTCAGGCTACTGCTTTCAAACGCTAAATCGTCTCTTGTCTCCTTCTAATTCTACAAAACCCAATTTAGGCACTTTATTGCCTTTAGTTGTATATGATGACAATCATCATTGCTTTCTTCTTGGGTGAACATTTCTTGATTGCCATGGATGTCCAAGTTTGACAAGTTCTAGTTGGCACCAAGATAATTATTCTTATTGTCACATCGCCAGACAGGACACTGCAAAAAAAAAAAAAAAAAAAAAAAGACAAGTTATTAATGATTGGCACTCTTAGTGGTGGCCTTGTTCTAACTCTTATCCTTTCATTCTTTTTTAGATACTTCTCGATTCCGCACATTTGAATGACTAAAAGATTTGTTAGTTACGGGCCTGAACACTACTAAAAAGAAAAGTTGCAAAATAATGACATATTTGCCTAAAAGTTTGCAATACTTACATGTATATCAATGAAAAAAAACCCACAATGGAATATATTGTAGCTTATAAATTTGAATTGAGTGAGCATAAAAAAATGCCTTGGGCAGAGTATAATTGTTTTCACACGGTAACGGGGCTATGGTTATTTCATTTCTGTTGAAATATAGGTTGGTCCAACTGAGAGTTATTACAATAAGGACAGAATAATTTCAAGTTGTATTTTTTTCAGTGTAGATTAAACTTTAATGGCCCCTGTGGGAAAATGCATTGTTTCAGTTCTCAGCTGAGGAGAATAAGATATAGCTAATAATAATAATGCAACAAAGAGAACTGGGAATAATTCAACAAGTCGCCACCAGCTGAATGCACAGAATGTAATTGTGGGGATGTATAAAAAATCATAGATGGTGTGCAGTGACAGCTTTAGGCTGCAGTAGATTTTCAGCTCACATCACTATTTATTCTCATTCCACAAGAACTGCAGACACAAGCTCTCCAAGAGAAAGGAGAAGAAAGAAAAGAGATGCATGCATATGCAAATATAGGTTGCACTCATCACAATGAGATATGGAGATACAAAGAAACTTCATCATTCAAGTCTGTAACACATGCCACTTTATAGTGAGAATATTTTCCTGCCTTTATCAGATCATCTTATTTTTTAAAGCACATCACTGGAAACTTACATATTCTGTACAGCTTTGTCATATTGCCAGCAGGCAGAGCAAAGGAGAAGTAGAATCTGTTTTGGGGATTTGCAACCAAAGCATCAACCCCTTGCCTTCTCACAGCACAATATTCAGAATGCCTTGCAATCCCCCACATGGTGGGACAAAGGCTTTGTGCCGCAGCTCACATTGAGTCAGCAGGAAAAAACAACAAAAAGACACGGCTCCTCCAGCGCCTTCTGTCTTTTCTGCGGGAAACAGACCAATGGCTCTATTAAAGCAGCAGCAGGAGCAGCGCTATACACCCTGGGTAAAGCGGCTGTCAGATTTGTCACTTTCAGATGACATACCTATTAGAAGCTAATAAAGCCCCTGAGCTAAGTTGAGCCAGCCGGCACAAATCAAGGGTACAATTCAGTAGAAGGATGGGATGTTGAGGAGAAACAGAGAGATACTTCTTTGCTTTTGTGTAAGCTTTTGTTTGCTTGTTCAGCTCCTGTCAAGTTAGACAATGCAGTTCCCTCCTCAGAGCCTAATCAATGCTGCAAATGTCAAAGACTGGCCATGGTTCTATAAGGTAAAAACACGACTCTCAACATGATGTTGTCATTTGCTAGACAAAGTCTTTGATAGCTGGTCCTGATTCCTGAGGCATTCAGCTTTGTCTTATACAGTAAATACTTCTTATCTGCTCAATACCGATGATCTACCCTAATCCAAAAGCTGTTGCTGATCAGCTAAATCTCCTCCTCCAACCAGCTTCTGTGTGTGAGGCATGTATTGTAAGACCTAAATGTTTGTCCACAAGTGGCAGGTATAGTATGTCAACATCTATCAGATTTATAGTCTTAAGCTTTTGTGATCGCTCATCAGAAAAGCCTGGTTTTAACTTGCAGGTAGAAAAGCTTGCAATTTAGACATTTACTCTGAACGACAAGTTAAAAAGTTGAAATGCATGCACACATAAGCACACACGAAACCATTGTCATTCTGGGGACATCTACTGGAGATTAAACTGTCGTGTTATTAAGACAGTCTTTCTCGAGGGTACTATTATTGTACAGATGCACAGTAAAATACTCATACCCCACCCAACCACATACTCACGTACAATGCACAGCCAGGATGTCTTAATTGGCTTTACACTCACAAGAGAGTTGTATTTTTACAGCACATTCTGTTGAAGACCAAAACGGACTCCTAAACCTTCTCTGTTGTGACGTGGGTTTCAATATACAATCGCAGATTTTATCACTGCTATAAAAGTAGATTGGTCACACTACAGTGTCTTTTTAAAAGCAAGTAAAAATCCTGTAGTGCTGAAATTGTAATGGGAGTATATAAATTTCATCAATCAATACATTGATTAGCAATTATATGGTGGCGGCAGACCTGGACATAAAACCTTCTAAAGAATGAGGACATAGCTAAACTGACCATGACTACAGCAGAGATCTAAAGTTTAACTAGCTTTCACAGAGGGTTGTTTTTCGTGTTTTATGCATCAGTTCTGTTATCTACAAGTATTTTTGTCCAGGAGATTTAAAGATAACTTCTGAAACGCAGTTTCATAAAATGTTTTCATCACACAGTCAGTTAACCTGACTATGGCACGTACATTTCAGGTACGTGCCATAGTCAGGTTAACTGGCAAAAGGATGTCTACTTTTATCAGCTACTTTAAATTAATGCAGAAAAGCAAAGGCTTGCTGCAAACTAAAAATCTGTTCTATGGAATTAGATGCATAAAAAGTAGTTTAATATCCATTTATCCATATTCTATACTTACTGTGTCTTTGCAGGGCTATAAATCTAAGTGGGCGAATGTACACTGGTCACAGGGAAGAGTCCTCAAGCCAAAATTAAAAATTTGGTAAAGATTACGTTTGGACATTTATGGTTGGAGTATTTAGTGAAAAACAATCATGAAGTGGTATAAATCCACAGGTAAAAGATCTGAACCCAGGACCTTTTTGCTGCAAGAAAAACTACCAATAACAAAACCATTTTTTATCCAGTTGGGTGAGATCCAGAATTGGTCTGCATTTTGACAGCAAATAAATGGTTTTAATGAAGTGTACAGTAATTGCTCAGTGTTTGCAACATCTCTATTTAAAATATATATTCTTAAGTACAACAATAAATATGTAAAGGTTTTAAAGACTATAACCTGCACATGTATCAAGTTTATGCAAGCCATCAATTGGTTCTAAATGGGTATGAGGACTTTGGATTTTTCAGAATTTTTTTGTAGTTTGAGTTACTCAGTCTTTTACCTTTTCTCCAAATTTTATACCACTGTACTTCAAAAGCATTAGTGTCAGGTTTCGATAAATAGGAATCAAATGCAGAGCAGTACAGTAAAATTCAATAAATGCTTTATTGAAGAAAGCAAAGAAAACTTACAAAACTATTCTTGCACTAGGAAGTGATACAGGTAATACAGAAACAATTTAAAGTAATAGAGCAAGAGGGACCACAAAGTGAACAGAAGGAATCAGTAAAGTATAAGAAGGGCAGGAAGCTTAAATGCAAGTATGTGTTGAGAAGGTATGGAGAAACAGGTTAGAGAGATTAAGGTAATTGACAGGCACACTGCTAAGGTAGCAGTGCAAAGTAAGGGGTGGGTAAATAAGAAAATAAACTAGGACTAAACAGATATATGCAGAAAGCTAAATAAAAATGAAAAAGACAATTAAAACCTTTGGAAAATAAAATACAATACACAATAAATAAACTTAGCAATCGAGCACAAGGAATATATAAGAAAAACCTAGCTGAAGATAAACACTAATTAAAGCAAAAAGTAACATAATGAATAATGAATAAAGCCAATAACAACTAAAACACTTGTGAAAAATAAGAATAGTCATTTTTGAATTTCTTCCATATCATCAGGATGTTATCCTTGAAGGATGTGTTGCTCCCTTTGTGTATTTGGCTGCAAAACAATTTGTATTTGGGGAAAGCTATTTTAGGGGAACTTGTGAGTGGGTACAATCTCACAGATCAGATGCAGTTTCAGGATGGTTTTGCAAGGTCACGACAAAAAACTTACGGTAGTATTTCCTTCTTTACTGCACAGAGTTTTGGGTTTTTTTAGATCCCCAAGGGGTTGGCATCAACTAGTTTTCCTTTGCAGTTCTGGAGCATTTTTCTCAGCATCATTTTCCTCAAAATTTTCATGATGCAGTGATCCACAATCATACCTTTTCCAAGAAGCCATTTTCATGCGTAGTAAAAATGATTTGTCTGAGTTAACAATGATATAAGTACAGAGTTGATTTACAGATATACAGAAGAGATATACTGTACATAATTAGCACTGTGATGTAATCCTCAAAAATAGAATATAAAAAAAGAAAATAAAAATAAATGTTTTGAGATTCTTTGTTATGGTGTTGTATCCTTTGTTTTCCCTAAAGACAAAACCCTCTCAAAATTGACCAGATCAGCTGTGAAGATACACAGACACATGGCTGAGTTCAATAGGCGGCACTGCATTGATTCAGGAAACCATTTTTAACAAATGACTTACAAATGGATTATGAAGGAGTATGGAGTGGTTTTTGAATTGAATGAGTTTTAGACAGGCTTTTAGCAGGAAGAGTTAAAAAAAAAATCTTTTGGGAATGATTATTATGACTGAGTGCTACAGAGTTCAACTTCAGTCAGCGGAGGAGAAAACATTGATTTGTGGAGCCATACTTGAGTTTTAATAATCCTGTGTTGATTATTGTAATGCACACAAAGGAGATCTTCACCATTAAAGTTTTGAAAATTATGTTCACTTTGTTTGTTTGAGCAAACAAAGAAACATGTTGGTAAGTCCACTGCTGCAACATCAAGTTTGTCTATGCCCACGATTATTCATTCAAGTCAATAAGAGTTCCACAAATTTGTATTATCCCAACCTGATACCTCTTAAAACCATGGCTAAATTTATTAAAAAACATAAATCTATTTAATTGCTGCATAAAATATAAGAACAAACTATAGAACTGTACTGTGATGCACTGAACATCAAACTGTAATTTACCAATAAACCTGCACTCATACTTGATACTTCAATGAGTAAAGTTACTGTGTACAAATGGTCAAAAACAAACAAACTTCCTACTTGGTTGCCATTTACAAACTCTACAAAAATTTTAAGTTGGAATTTAAGAATATAAGTTTTATTGAACGATAAATGGTGTCCTGGTGTCTCTGTCCATTCTTTGAGAAAAAGTATTTGGAATGAAAAGTTTGGAAATATAATGTTTCAGTCGTATATATTTTTTGATTAAAGTAAATGCTTGTTTTTTTTAAGATTTTCTGTATTGCATCAGAATTGCTTGTTTACATTACAATGAAAAGTTGCTATCAATGGTTTTAAGGTTAACTTTAAAACCAACAGTATCTAATCCAAATAGCTGTTTTGTAACCTTATTTTATTCATATAAAAGGTAAAAGGTTTGAAAATAAATGTATTTGACAGTAAATCTTGTTTTCACAAAGAATAAAGACTACACCACATTTTTTTTAAACAATTTTCACTGTACTTTTAAGCCTATATAACCTATCTTCATAAATGAATCTTTGATTCATAAACTTGTTTCCCCTTTTTTATATTTCACATTCACCTAACCATTTTGGATTAAATTAAACATTATACATACTATTTTATGCACCCTGAGTGGTGAAATAATTCTGAATCATTAATAAAAAAAGTTTGCTTGGCCTGCTATAGTAGACATTTAAAGCATTATTATACAGAGGTGTGCTACTCCATTTGGAAAGACACAGTGTCTGTTGGTATTAGGACATTTTTTAAGTGGTCATTGCTGAAAAACGAAAGCAGCATGTATGTAAATTCAGTAGAAGTGGCATATACTTGCACTGTATGTGTTACCTCTAAAAATGTGAAGCTTGAATGTTGATCTTATAGATATGTTCAACAATAGCTTAAAACAAAATTGTTTATACTGCAATATAAGATAGATTGCAAACAATGCTGCTATGTTGTTTACTTGGTTACACACATTCCCATATAGCATTAAAGCCAACATTGGAAATAGCTGCATTCCTTTCTATTTCTGTTTTCTGATACATTTTCTATATGACAAGCAGAAATGTTGCCGTTATTAATATCAACCTTTACTAGGGGGGCTATAAATGATAGATTCAAGCATTTCCAAAGCCCACTGGCAGGACACCAAACACATAATGTTTGTGAATTGTTGCTTTAAAAGTGTATATTGTTCAGATCATACTCTCATGTTCCATTTTTGATGCCAGATTCAATCACTTGAGTGCCCCATTATCATTTGTCATTGCTTCCTCCAGACTTTGGACCTACCCCATCATCCCATGGCTTCTTGCCAAAAACAATTAAATTTATCCAGGTTTCTGCCTTGTCCAAGAACACACGGATAACAATCACAATACTTATTGATTAAACAAATGTTTGGCTGCGTTGGCCAAGAAATGGTCTTACACATCATTCCATTTAACAAATTGTTCAATATTCCTTATGCTCCTCTCTCATAGATTAGGACAACAAATTAACATGTAAGCTATTGAAGTTGTAGTACAGAAATGTTATTATTTTTGGATGGACTTAAGTGTATGGTTTTAAATTCACATCATGCTGAAGCAATGAATATGAGAGTGGTATTGATTTTCTAATCTGACCCTTGGAAAGAGATCAAAACAATTCCTCAAACTATGGAAATATTTGTTTAAACGAGGAGGAATACAGATTAGGAGAGGAAGGCTTAAAATAAAAAGTTTTTCTCTAGGGGTTGATAACTTTGATTTCTTATGAGTTCAATTTTTAAAAGCTTTCGTCTCTGTTATTACTTTCTTATCTACCCACTGCACCTGTAACTGAGACTTTAAGTACAAGCTGGAGTTTATGCATGCTCAGCCACCCACAACCTTTACACACTAGCATGTTTAGATGCACTAAATCGACCCAACATCTGTCTGATGTCTTAGTGAAGAGATCTTCTTCTCTCTTGTCCATCCTGCATCAACCTCTCAGGAGGACCTCTAGCCACCTGTGACATCTCCTTCTACCCACACAAGCAGACAGACACAGCCCCACCCTTTCCACCATATGAATAATACATGTTTAGCCAGTTGGCGGTAAGCTAATGAGTCAATTTCTTAGAGAGCCAGGAGAGACTGATACCTCTTTGTTATGATGGTTATAACAAACCGTCACTTCACTCACTTTGTACTCGGCACCATATGACCAAATGTGTAAGGTGATGAATTATGGGTCATCCCTCTAAACCCTCTAGTACAGTCACACAGTGATAGGAGGAGAGATTATGCTGTTTAACATGCTTCATTAGGTAGGGGTATGTCTATCACTGTTAAACGACTGACAACAATTTAATCACAAATATTAGGTAAGATTAAAAGAAAACTAGTTTTATTATGTCCTTTTCTAGAATGTTAAGACCTTAATAAGAAAAATATGGTACTTAATAAAACCACATTTAAAATAGAGATTCTGTCCTGTAGTGTTTACAATGCATCAAGGTGACTATACAATGTAATCTTGCAGATGTGTTATAAATAACCAAGTCACTGAGAACTGCATACCATCAAACCTAAAATGACACAATTTCATTACAAATGCACTGTAAAAAAGAAAACGCTGCTCCAACTGAAATTAATTGCCTCAATAGGTAACAAGTGATTTGAATCAAGTTGATCCGACCCATTTTTTTCACATTTTTAAGTTGAAAACTTAAATAAATTAATTTGGGCAAATTTAATTTATTTATTTGTTAACAGCTGAAGCAGTTAATTCAAATTGAAGCTGCAGTTTCCTTTTAGATTAGCTGAGTATTTGTTATTTTTCTGTATTATTTCTTTCTCTATAACAAGTAAAAAAAAAAATTTAATGGCAGCGACTCAGTATCATAAGCATTTTCAATCGCTGAAAAATGCAAGATAAAACAAACAGAATTTAGCTAAACCTAAGTTATTTGTGCCTTTAAACTAGAGGATCTGTGTAATTTTTTTTGATGGTAAGATAACTCTTTGTCTCCACATTTACAATTTGAAGAAGAACAGAGTCCAGATTTCATTTTATGTGATATGCCTGGCAAAAACTCCAAGTGAAAGCCTCAACCAAACTCAAAATAATCCCAGAGGATTTAAAGTGTGACCGAGGCATTTTAAGACAACTCCTAAAGCTGGAAAGCTCCTGTGACAGTTACACTCTCCTCGAGTCCACTCAGCTGCTCTAACAGTCACTTGGAGGGAGAGAGAACTTCTTTCAGTGTCAGAGTAAAACACTGTGTAAAGACTAAGATTTCATTAATAATCCTTTCAAAGTGAAATGTCTGCCACTGCAGTATTGGTATGATTGCACTGACAGTCTGTGAAGCCAAGTTAAAAAAGCCTGCTTGAGCCAGCATATATTTTGCAATAAACCGTGAAAGATTATAATTAGCTTGTGTTTTTGTTTTTTTTGGTTTTTTTTAATCAAAAATATTTAGAGAAACACAGTGAACTGTTGATTGGTACACTGCTGTGGCATTTCCCTTTTGGTTTCTGTCTGTTTTTTGACAAAAGGTCTAGCTTTTTGGCAGTGCTTAAGATGTATTAGATCACAAAAAATTGTTTTGGATGACAATTTCATGATGTATGAAAACTGTTCAAAAGCTGTTAAAAAGCATTTGCATTACAGTCTGAAATATCATTTGTGGATAGTACCAATATGGCTTTAACACAAACCGCACACAATACGTCTGATTGCAAAACCATATCAACAATTAGTGGAGAATCCCCCCCCCCAAAACACAGGCTTTGCGCCACACTGTCTGGCTCCTGCTGACAGATCTTTATTAGCTTTAGGTGCCAGGAAGATGTGCATATTGATTACCACCTGCTATCTATCTCACTCCAAACATTCACGATCTACTAATTCATATTTCAAAAGCATCCACTTAGAAGAACCCTTGAAAACTATTAATAATTAATATTTGAATCCTATATTTACCATATTGCTAAGAAACTACCATTTTGCTGTTTGGCTTTTATTATCCATAAAAAATATGTATTCAACGTGCTCTTTAGCTATAATCTAAACAAATCATGCACAAACATAAAAAAATGAGAGGACTGTTTTACACAGCTTACATAATGCAGAAACTAAATCAGCACAAGGATAAACAAGTACAATAGGTTGATTGATTGAAGAATTATGGAAAGATTTCCCATTAACCTTTGATTTGATCATGCATGCAACTGTCAGTCAAACCATACTATCATTCTGGTCTTAGATTCCTATTTACTTTAACTTTTATATATGATCATTTGATACTTGCCATGCTTCACATTAAACCTCATAAATGGCAGCCAACATTAAGGCTATCCATAGTTACAGTTTAAAGCTTTATCAGAGGGACTTTTTTTTCACTCTCAATAACAGCCAACACAGTAGATTTTTCAGTTGTTTCATAAACAGGCATTATCACTAATTAAGTTGATTTAAATCACTCTGTTGCATAGGTAGTTTATGACTAGTTCATCTTATTTTATCTTATCTTTATGCAATTCAACATCTGCTGACCCTGCTCCATCAGTTTACATGGCCTACCCCTTCACGGCTGAGTTGCTGTCATTTCCAAACACTTCTGTTGCCCTATAATACAGCTGACAGTTGAAGGAATACTTAGGGCCAAGGAAAATCCAAGGCTAGATTTTCTGCACAGGTGGCATCTTATTACAGTTCCATGCTGAAATTCATTGAGCTTCTGAGAACAGCCCATTCTTTCATAAATGTTTGTAAAAACAGTCTGCACACCTATGTCCTTCATTTTATACAGTTGTGGCCATTTATTGGAACAGCTAATTCAAATAACTTGAATAGGTGACAAAATACTTTTTGCAATATAGTATATCATGTTATTAGACATACTATATTTGTATTTCCATTAGTTTTCTTTTCTGTAGCTGTATCACACTTTGCCTAAATGCAGCATATTTGTTATTACAGACTGCTGGCAACTCTGAGCATTATGTTAATTTTAAACTGGCTGACTTCATCTGTTCCCAAACAGAAGTCTTGTGTCATCCTTCGTATATCCTGGCTGATACAGAATCTCATTTGCTGCCTTCACCTAAAAGGATAAGCCTTAACGTAATACTCCTAAATATTTTGTCCTTTGAACCAGATAGAGTACTCAAGAGGGAGCCAGACCAAGAGATATATCTGTGAGGCCTAAATGGTGTTATGCCATAAACATGATATTAATTGAGGACCAATGTCCATGCTGATATTTAGCATAGTCACTGGGGTAGTAGGATGAAGGTTGGCCCTGATGTTGGACTGCCCAACTTCTCCAACCCTCCCCATCCCACTAACTTTCCAAGACACTACTACAGAGGTATGTGATCCTGTCCCCCATGGTAACTTGAGGACAAAGCAAATGTCTTATGGTTGCTTCTCCCTCTTTTACGTGAGACTCTCCTGGGGATCACATTGGAAGCAGTGCCATCATGGCCCCATGCCCAAGGACCAAGATCTACAGGTTGACCAAAGGCTGAATGGATGTGATGGCTAATTTCAGAACATTTCTTTCAGGAGCTTTCAGATACCTGAAGAGCCTGAAGGCGTGGAGCACTTGAGAACAAAGAACTTCCCCGATGTGGGGGTACCTGGAAAAAAGAAGTACCCTGTTGTGGCCTGCTATGCTAAGCTGCTGGACACTGCCACTTAGACTTTTCCATAGCGTACATCAGCATAGGTAAAGGTCTGGGACACCTAGGGACAGATTTTTCCAGCTAAATAATTTGTTGGTTTTTTTTTGATAATTTTTTGTCATTCCATGTGTTTATCAATTTAATTAATTTCAATTAAGTTTATTTATATAGCGCCAGTTCACAACACATGTAATCTCAAGGCACTTCACAGAGACAATTCAATCAAATCAGAGTCAGATTGATTAAAAGTTTTCTATCTAAGGAAACCAACTGATTGCTTCAACTCATTGACTTGACAGAAATCCCAAACGAAGCATGTATGTAGCGACAGTGGAGAGGAAAACTCCCTTTTAACAGGAAGAAACCTCCAGCAGAACTAGGCTCAGATTGAGTGACCATCTGCCAAGGACAACAGGGGTTTAAGGAGACAAACCAGACATAAAGAAAGAAGCAGAGATAAAAAAGGTAACTGTTAGCCAGCTCCACAGGTGGGAACAGATACAGCCAGGCAGACAAGCTTCAAGCCAGCTTCCAGGTCAGAGGATGAATGAGAGCACATACAGTTAGTCACAGTAAGAGAAACAGTACTGCACTGAAAAACAGGCCAAGTCCCAACATCTATAAGCAAAGGTGATGATGGTAGCACTCCAGCCGACTCTCCAGGATGGTGCCACATCCAAATAGGAAAAGACCAGATAAAGCTATGATAAGAAAAATCAGAGAGACCATAAAGTTAGAGGTTGAACTAACAAATACTTTAGAATGGGAGAACAGAGATAGAATGAAGCAGAATAATGGAAAGGGGTCCCTATATCCTTCAGAAGTCTAAGACTATAGCAGCACCATCCTGACATGTTTTGGGCTTTCTTTTATAAAGCCTAAACAAAGGCCATCTTATGGTTCATGGCCTGCTGTTGGAAGCATAGATCCCTGCTAATATACTAAGGTTAGTTGATTGCAGTAGCATATTTGTGACCTGTTGGCTAGCTGTTGCTAGCTGGGATTAGATGTGTTCGCTGCTAAGCTATCGGTTGCCTTGGTAACAGAAGCGTATTCCTCACATCACCACTCATAAACCAATAAATGCTGTTACATCAAATGCATTGTTTATTAGTAGTAGTTTATAACTGGATTAAGTAAAACTACATTGATTTAAATGTTGCCAGAAATTATTGTTACATATCTTCCTACTGTTTATCATTTATGATTCTAATCTGGTGAACACCCCCTCAGCACATCCCATCTGAATATTATCAAGGACTCTACCTCAAAAACTCATTTGTACTTTTTGTGTTATTATTTCTTTCATTTATTCTGTGTTTACACCTGTAGATTGTGGTGTTTGGTTGGTTTATTAAACATAATAACATTAGAGATTATTAGGTTGAATAAATAATAAAGTAACTTTGTTTTAATTGTGTTAGTAGGGGGTTATTTATAAAATAGCGATCAACTGTCTAAAAAGAGCAGAGCCTATGTTCCTGTTGGTTAATAACTTGAAATAGACAGAGATAAATATTTTCCTTGTGATAAATGATTGAAAACTCTGCTTAATTTATAAACCAAGTTGACATTTATTAATGGTGTATTGTTGAATTTTAACAGCTGGTTTAGGACGTCAAGGTAAGTAAGGTACTGTAAGTGATTAATAACACCTAGTAATTAAAGCAATTTTTCATTTATAATTAGAGTTGGGAATCGAGAACCGGTTCCTGTTCAGAACCGGTTCCATGTGCTCCAATTCCATGGCATCGTTTGGCAGCTTGCTTAACGATTCTCTTATCAATTCCAGGCAGCATCAGAGCCCAGCGCTGAGCAGCGCGACTTACGTCACGTTTTTTACACAAGTTACGCAAACGGCATTCAGTAAGCAAGTAACCCGGC
>JAUZNJ010033548.1:0-13109 GCA_034780135.1 Jordanella pulchra | reverse complement strand
TTCTTTTTGAAGCCAAAGTACGCCCACACATCTGCTTTAAAGCAAGAGGGTGCTGGAATGATATTCACCGCCATTTCTTTTACTAGGCGGGTAACTTGGCAGAAATGCTCTACAGCGACACTTGTAGCTGGATGACCTAATCACTCTCCCAGCGAAGCAAGCAGTGAGTGAGCGGGGTGAATGTTGGATGTTACGATACTTGCGGATGAGTATCGATTTTTTTCTAGGAAAGAAAAAATCGATATATATTGCGATATCAATATTATCCTACAGCCCTACTTATAATGCTGGTTATATTAAGAAGTAAGCATTCTCATTGTAAGCATAATGTTTTTATTTTTTTATCAGAGTGAAAATCTATATCTGGGACTACACATAAAAGAGAGACAGAAATACTGTAAACATACAACCTGAACTAGAATTTTTACATTTGAGCATGTTTATGAGTTTGCAAGGATTAGTTCAGTTTTATATCAAGATTCCATAATGAATCTTTGTCAAATCTTAATCTTTTCAAAGATGCTTTGCATGCACATTTGCCTTGCAAAATAGAGCTGCTTTGCGAGGAAGAACAGCCAAACCTCTCTAGGGGTATAAGTGCAAGCCACACCTTTCAGATTTTTTATTTTTTTTTGTTTATAGATTGTATATTCTGGGTGTAATTGTACTTAATCTTTAAAGTTATGTGATACTTTGTTGGCTAGTTTATCACGTAAAATCCTCATAAAAGATAAGATTAAGGTTTTTGGTTGTAACATGATGAGCGTCTTCCATGCTTTTAACTTTGCTGAGAAACATGAAACCTTTAGAAGATTTTATCTCCTAATACCATCACTTTTCAACAGTTTGATGCTGATCATAAAATCTTTTATGATAGTGCTAGATGCAAAATGTATGCCCCCCTTTCCTTTTACCTCAACCTATTTGGTGCTATTTGTTTAAATCTCTTATTAATAAAGTAGTTAGATCCAGGAATCATTACTTTCTTTTTTTTTGGTCTTTATCTGTTTCATTTTAGGCTCCATAATTTAGGAATTTTTGTTCCTTATTTTGATGAAGAATACAGTAGTTTTTGGTGCAAAATGAAAGAAATATATGATCTTCTTTGGTAAAAGACTGTAATTTTAATACATGAATGCTGAAGTAGACTTAAAATGTGCAGCTCTGCCAAAAAAAAAAAAACTAATTTCAAGACCCTGTTGTGTAAAACTATTCTTCTACTTTTCAAAACAGATCATCCTCAAGTAACCTTCAGAAACCGAAGTCACTGCCACATTGCAGCTGTCCGAGGTCCTGAACAGCCTCCGTACAAACAGTCTACTAACATCACACACAGCATACAACAACCTGCATGTTAATAATGTTGCTACTGATATGTTCAAGTTTGACGGTCACTTTACATTATAGAACCTTTGTCGTCAGTGCACGTTTTTAAACCTGTGTTAAAATACATTTTCATGCTTTTGAGTAATACTTTTCCCCCATTCAGCAGTTATGATCAAGATGAAGATGTAGAAGTACGATATATCTGCTTTTGGCAGAAGTATTGTGTCTACTTAAGCTTACTCTACAAGAACCATCTCTTCAAAAGAGGTGTTTCTGTACAAATGCAACGAGAAAAGTCACAAACATCAGAAAAAATCACTGTAAATACAGTAATAACGGCCTGTAAACTGTCCTGAACACAAAGACTAGAAATCTTACTTATAAACCATTTAAGTATGTACATATTTATGGCTGACTACATTTAGGTTGGTCACAGAAATGTCAGATGGGTCATATATTGCGAATAGTTTTTACCTTGAGTGTTTTTATTTAAGATTTTTTTTTTTTTATATATAACGATTCCATAGTGCCAGATTTTACTTAAATTTAACAAACCAGTGGCAAGCACTTATTCTAGCTTTTTATTCTCATGTTATAATTGTATAATATGATAACTGGCTTATGGACAACCCTTTAAAATGCTCAGAGAGATCCCTAGAGAACTGGATCAGTGCTCCACCTTCTGGTGTGCCTTTGCATTGCATAGACAGGTTCTATGCTGAGAGGAAATGCTGTATAATCCATCTGATGTCAAATTATTTCACATGAGCCACAACAATAGTCACACTGGAAAAAAAGAGGGGGTTTAATTTTAACAATATAAACTTCAGAAGCTTATTACTTTGAGTCAGATGTTTAGAAGATACGGTTTAAACAATAGAAAGAGTGGCTATAAATAGGTATGCAAGCTGGGATTACAACTGCTAATATTTCAACTAAAGGTGTTTGGTGAACACTTTCAGAATTGTTTTCTTTGAATGTTTCAAGTGCCTACATACAATGGTAGGTAGAAGTACACAACACAGTCCGTACTTCCTTTCCTGGAAGTCAGAGATTACCTTTAGAAACGTTTACCTGATACTTTTTCTGGTAAGAATCGGAGATGTTCATTTTAACATCTCAGATATTCTCCAAGTCTTAGCAGGATGTTACACTGAGTTACGAGGCAACTTCTAACTCTGTGGAACCTAATCATTTTTTTTTTTTTTTTTGGTTCTTTATGAGTTTTTCAAATTACTTGGAAAGTACCCAGATACACGTCGCTGGGTAACAAACCCGCCTTCCCTGAAGTACTCAGTAAGTTAAAGGAATACTGCTGATTCTTTAAAAGTTTCTGTAAAAAGTTAGTTGTGGACATCAGTTTAAATATCGATTTCTCCGGTAGTACTGAGTATTAGAACTAGAAAGGTTTCACCAAAGTTCTGTAAACTTTCAGAACTCACTTCACAGATTTCATCAAACAACCTCCAGGTTTCCAAAATGTCCCCTCTTAATCCAGGAGGGTGTAGACTGTGTTGTGTAATGCTACTGAGTCAACATGTTAGAATATTTACAATGTTTTGTGTGAAAAAGCACTTCAGTAATGTACTTATTCAGCCGCTGATGTTTGAGACAGATTTCCACGTTAGTTTGCCGTGCCAAGTCAGTGAGTTCTTGGAATGTTGATATGATTTAGTTTGAATATAATTCTTACCAATGTTAAAACACAGTATTGTGGATAGGACCTAATTACCAGGTGTTTTTTTTAAGGTTTTAAGAAATATGTAAAAAAATGATATAAGAATACTTTATGGTTTGATAGAATTTCAGATCTAAAACTAGTTTTGGTGAAACATGTTTGTGTGGTTAAACCATCACAGCAGCCAGTCAAACTATTGTGTCTTTTAAAAGAATAATTTATGTTGTGTACTTCTATTTCCTAAGGGTGTATTCACACCTGACACTTGTAGTCTGCTTTAAACAGACCAGAGACTGCGGTTCGCTTATAATGTGAATACAAACTGGCCTCGATTCGACCTAACATGGACTAAAATCCTACCTCATCCACAGTCTGTTGCTTAAAAACGCCCTGCCATTATTCATTTAATCTACGACGCAGTTTGAAGTCTGTATTAAATGAACTGCTCTTGACGATAAAAATGATTCGGCAGCTGTAAAAACAAAACAAATATGCAGATAAACGATGCAACTCGCAGGATTTCCATAATAGTTTTTTATCAGTTTCCAGGTGTGTGCTGCCTCTCTCGCACTGGTCATTTCGGTCCAATGGGAGCAACAACCACCACACACCCACAAAATCACATTGTAAAAACGAACCACACCATTTAAGAAAAAATTCAGTATGGTCTAGACCAAACAAGCAGACCAAAGGACTTTCCTGGTGTGAATACACCCTATATTTTGAAAATTCTTTATTTGTTCTTTATTTCATCCTTGAGTGATTTTAGACTTCATTAGATTAAACTGAAATACATACACAGTAGTATTTGCTAGTTTAAGACACTTAAAATGTATTCTATTATATTTTATGAAGAATGTAATTTATTAAGCTGACTTTGGATCTATGTAGCTCCTTAAAAACATCAACTTATAGTTACATCCTATCAAAATAAAAGGATCAGGCTACTGCCTTGTCAAGACAATGAATGTCTGTAAAAGCAAGGCTTGTTATGTGCAGAAGTGTGTTGCACCAGTTGTACAAACATCAAAAGCTAAAACAGTTTGTAATACGATGCTACTCAAAATGTTTGCATAGCACTTATGTTCTAAATGCTACATAGTGGAAGAGTTTGTTCAGAAAAAACATTCACAAGATTAAATCGATGAAGATGTGAGATAATTACTGTATATTAAGAAGGTTAACTAGAGGTCAGGACTTACAGAGATTTGCAAAATTGTCTATAACCTTATATTTTTAAAATATTTTCTCTTTTAAAACCACAATTTCAGTGTATTTTACTGAAACTACTCGATAAGCAAACAGTGCTGCATAATTATAAAGTGGAAGTGGGATTTTGATAAATAAAAAATTCAGTCATCATTAACCCTCAGAAGTTACCTGTCTTCTGAGAAGCTACAAAACCCTCATTAGATGAATCTGTTGACAGCATGGCTACTAGTTCTGCATTTAACACATCTGGTCACAATGGTAAATGTACAGTTTCTAGTGTGTAAAAAGCCAAATGTGGCAAATATGTTGAAGAATGTGCAGTGCTCAACTCAGGACAAAATATAACTTTCTGGCTTAGATAGCCTTACTCTATGTGGTTAAAAACTAAACGCTACACTAAACACCTTTGATTCCTTTTTGCTGTCTGTTTTTATGAAAGGACCAAGACTGTTAGAGGCTACAGTCAACCCATCACTGTTAAGTTTTCCCAGCACTGCATCTACTGATTTGTAAAGAGGTGATTAAAGTAGGTCCATGTAGATTTTTAGCAAATCCAAGTAAGATTAATTACCAATACCAATAGCTTTATTCTCTTGACTTGAGAAGGCCTGGTTCAAACCCTAAAGCCTGCCACTCCCTGAGCTAGAATGCTCCCAGGGCGCTCTAACCTGCCCACTGCTCCCTGAGGAATGGGTTTGACCCAGAGGAAAAATGTGTTTGACCATTCGTTGACTTCACTGCATGCACACTCACCCTAATACACATACATGTTATGTCCAGCTGTCTTTAAAGAGACTTTATATCATCTTTTGTTCATTTCTATGGCTTAACCCAGACCCTAACCTTAACATTTACCTGCATACACCTAACTCTAAACCAAACCTAAACTCAATTGACACCTTAGTCCTAAACCTAATCCCAACCCAGGAAGAAAATGATTCACAATTATGCTCAACTTTATGTTGTTCTTTGAATAAAAGCCACAAAAATACACTTAAGTTTGTGATTGCAATGACACAAAATGTTAATGAGTAAATATGTTTGGAAGGAACAATGTTTTAAAAATTGGCATAAAGCCCCGGGATAGAGTGGGTAAAAATCTACCATTCCTTCCTATTACTTGTCATCCGAATGCTGAAACCAGTCCACCATATTAAGCTGGTGGTTTTAAGGAGGGGAACTAGTTAACAGTGATGTTTTTTTATTCCCTGATGTCACTAATGCTACTGTAATTGCAGATGTTGACAGACCGCTCTACTTAATGCAGAAGTGTTGATGTTTCAGAAGTTGTATTCAATTTTAAAGTGAGATTGTTTTAAACTTCAGTGTGTCACTAGTTCTGAATGACTTTTTTCCTTGGAATTAAGCTTTCAAAGCTAATATTTGTGTTAATTGTATGGACTAAGAGCTTAGTAGGAAAACGCATGGAACTGCTTCTGCATTGGATATTCAAGAAAAGACGATTTGGACAGTCAGAATGTTCAGTCTTACCTAAAGAAAACACCTCCTGTCAGCACCTTGGCAACTGTCAAATGACTAAGAAGATTTATTTGTAATCTTTGCCTTATCTTTAATCTATCCTGAGTTTTTGTTTGTTCTGAAACTGTTACGTTGTTCAATGAGACTGATGTTTTTATTAATGTTGAATATGTTTAGAGATTGAAAATGTAGTTTCAGATTGTATTACAACACAAAGGATATTGTGAAATGCCTCAGGTTGATTGGATTGATCAGCTCGGCGTTGTGTATGATTAAATTAAAGAGTTAGCCATCTCTTCAAATAGCCATGCTGGTGCAATCAGGTTGCATCCTGATAGGAGTTATCTGAGCATAATTATACATTTCACATGGACAGTTTTGTTCATTTAAATTTGAAAATGTGTAAAATTGCAGATATTGCAAATAAAGAAATGTCATATAAATGCAAAGCTGTGAAAGCTGTTTATTTATATATACTTTTACATCTGATGAGTTAGATTCTGACAAATTATCAGTAAAATTAGAAACTATTTTCTTTACTATACTGTTCAAAACTGCTATTTTTCAAGATAAATGCACAGCTTACAAAAGCAACCTTCCAGGAGCACATGTCTCAGGAGTTATTCTTATAATGTCCATTTTCATTTTGATTTTTAATGAGATGTTTTCCTATTTACAGTGTGTTCTTTTGTACTCTGTATGGCTTTAGCAAAATGTTTGAGCCATATGAGAGAACATTGCATGGACTTCGGGAGAACCAGAACTGGTTTACAAGCTGGACCAGAGCAGAGTGGAAATGCCAGATTTCCTTATCAAAGATATAAAAATCATGCCCTGTGGTTGATATACTCACTGGATTCAGTGATCTGGTTCTGAGGTTCAAAAACTTTCAAGCTTCTGACCAACAAAGTGGTACCAAAATCGTCTCATGTCCCAAACTGTTTGTCAAGCATATAAACATTCCTACAAAATCAATTAACCACCAGTTTAATAATGCTACAAAGAGCATCAGGATTTAAAGTAGCTGATTCTGTCCATTTTGTAGTGATGCTTTTGTGACCATGCAGCTGGATAAATTGTGGTCACAACCATAAGACTGGGAATCATTGTTGTGTTTTATCTAAAAACAACAAAAATAAACAGAAAACATTTCATTTGAAGTGTTAGTTTTCTATATTCCAAATTAACGTCCATCTCCTTTAGCAGCACAGTGTGTCAGAAGCGAAAGGATAAAAACGTTACCATAGCAACAGCATCCAGCCTTTTTTCTCCTTTTCTCCTCCTCTTGGATACACGTCCCTAGAGCGAGCCCGTTGATTGGCTGAGTACTCTTTTGATGTCACCATAGCAAACGAATGATGGAAAGTTTAACAAATAAACGGAAACAGCACCACCGAATATCACTGGCTCGTTCATCTGGCCTTCTGTTCAGACCCCAATGAGAGTTACTAACTACGGAGGCCGCTATTGGACCTTCCTACTGTCCTTCTGACGAGGGAGGGGCGCTTTTTTTTTCTTATTCCCCTGTTGCCTCGGTACGGAAGCCGAACAGGGACGGGCTGGATACGCAGCGGCCGCGGGTCTCCACCCGAGAGTATGGCGGCTGGAATGCGCTCCGGGTAGCGGTAAGGGGGGTGAGAGAGAAGCGGAGACATGCTGGAGATGGTGAAAAAAAAAACAAAGAGACGCAAGTTCTATAATTAGGAGCGGCTGCAGTTTTAGTTTGTGCTGCTTTTCCCCACAGCTTGACAATTTCTACCTGTAGTTTGCTCTACCCAACTCTCTCCCCCCCACCCCACCCCCCAGCGTCCTCTATGGAGCAAGTTTGTTTTTTTTCTGTGATGCACATATAAGGCTGAAAGAAGCAGATGAAAACCTCGAACTGTCCACATCATCGGGCGATATTTTCATCCACTCTGCGTTTTTTTTTTTTTGTTGTTGTTTTTTTTTTTTTTTTCAGGGGACATTGCAAATCCACGGATGCCAACGCTTGGCCTTTCTGCGATGGGGAAGAATTTCCACAATGAGACCTTCCGAGTCTTTGTGCTCTGCATTAGTTGAGCAATGACAGCACTATTGACAAGTCTGTTCAAAATGGGACGCGGATGGTGAGCGCAGTACAGTGCAGTGTGTGGGAGGGAAACACATCTTGACTTTATTTCAATGACGCGCGGAGATTGATGACCCTTACCAGCTGATTAGAAAGCCACGATGCGTGAGTATAAAGTGGTGGTCCTGGGCAGCGGTGGGGTCGGAAAATCAGCCCTCACTGTGCAGTTTGTTACCGGGACGTTCATTGAAAAGTATGACCCCACCATAGAGGATTTTTACCGCAAGGAGATCGAGGTGGACTCCTCGCCTTCAGTGCTGGAGATCCTGGACACCGCCGGTACCGAGCAGTTCGCCTCCATGCGGGATCTGTACATCAAAAACGGACAGGGGTTCATTCTGGTCTACAGCCTCGTAAACCAGCAGAGCTTTCAGGACATAAAGCCTATGAGGGACCAGATCATTAGAGTGAAAAGGTTGGTGCAACAGTAAAACTGCTTCCTAAAGTAACTTATGGTGTAGTTTGTCATGTAGAACAACATGTCATTGTTAGTTTTTGATTTATTTTCTTCCAAATTAATTTATCTAATTGAATTAAAAGGCAATTAAAAAGAACAGGCTTCTCATCACTATTGACATCACATAAGGTCATGGTTCTCAAACCTTGGCTTCAAGTAAGAGGGGGTGCTTTTAATGTTACTCAGATTTTAGTCATTTGTGAAGTCAATGCTAATTACCTGTGATCAATTTTAAGGAGAGGCAAACCAAGCATTTAGAGGGGAAAATACACAGCAACCAATCATTAAGAAAAATTTAGACCTATACTACTTAACTGTTTTGAGAACAACCGTCTCCATAAGGGGTGTCAAGATAGCTACGTTTTCATCTCCAATAAATTTTTGTCCATGCAGGATAAATATCAGTATCAAGTTTTTACAATATTTAAATGTTGAATTCTAGACATTTGCCAGTCAGAGGACACTTCCAGTATGCTAAAAATGATCTGTGATATTCCAGTGATTTCTTTTAGACATGTTCTGGTTTGAGGTATCAATGTGCTGCTGACTTTGATTTTATCCAGTCTTAAGATTTCTTCAGTGTCACATATAAGGTTTAAACTCACAGACACATATCCTATCAAGACAAGACGGCAAACAAGTACTTTTAAGCCCTCCATTAAATTTAATACAGTGTTTGTAGACTTAGGGAATACCAAGATTTAAAGAAGATGTGAACAACAGCAAAGATTTCAACATTCACTGTTTGTTTTTTTTAAAGACCTTTTAATGAAAGGAAGAGAAAGTGCTGGAATTATTTAAGTTTTTTTTATCAGTTATACCTTGCACCGATTAACAAGCTTAACCCTCGCCCACACATTGCTATGCACTGCCAGTCAGCTGGCAAAAAGAACATTTCTAGGTCTCCTCTATGTGCTCACTGAAGACAAATGTGTCTGTTTGGTTTTTAAAGCCAACATACTTGTTAAATTTAATATGTTAAATACTGTCTTATTTTGAAGTTGTGTTTTTACTCAAAGTTATAAAACTGAAAATCTCACAGCTCTATTGAAATTTTCAAAAGCTGCATCTTTCAGTATTGCAATGATGCATTCACTGTCATCAGCAGAGGAAAGCCCATATACAACCTCAGAGAAAGAAGCGGATGATCCCAGTATGAGGTCATCAAAGTGAGCCGCAGACCTGATAGTGTTGTTACTCCTCAGCTTTAGCTCCATTTATTTATTTATTCATTATTTAATTTCGCTTAGGGAAAATAAAGTGTTTTTGAATTCAATTGAATAGATTTTACTGTATGCTCACATTACATAATATTGTACAGTAGAGCTTCAAGTGTCATAGCAGCTGCCCTGCTGTTTCTATGTGATCATTTTGTGAGTTTTAGGGAGCAGGTGCCATTCACTGACCTGCAGAAGTGGAAGTTCGCCATTCACTGGGGATGGCAATCAAATGATCCATGTTTTAAGCTCAGCTTACAGCTAAATTATATCGAGATTCCATAAACAGGCCAGTATGACATCAGTGAGGTCATACATCGATTAGAAATGCCACGGTTTCATTGCAACCTGGTATTTAGAGAAACAATTAAAACCAAATATTTTATGAACTAAGGAGTTTCATATATGTCACAGAAAAGTCACAATAGTCTGAATTGCTCCTAAAATGATCCAAAGCATTAGTTTTTCCTAATATTCAGAATATTGCCTTACTGAAATGTATTTGTTAATGCATAGGATTTTAGCCAAAATATAGAATAAACAGCTGCTTTGCTTTTGTAGTTATTTTCAATTTCTAACGGTTTAAATATTAATGCCTTTCTGTTCCTTATAGGGTAACACTTGAAGTATTTGCTGTTCAATTAGTCAGACTATCTGTTCACGTAACCAGCCTACAGTACAGTTATTTGCAGGCTTAAAGAGGTATTATAGAGTTTTCTAGTAATACTGCCACCTGTGGTGAGAACATAGAACTGCAGCACTCCTGTCCTCGTTCTCGTAGCGCATGTACTTGACAAGGTTTTGATTTTTCCACCTAACCTGGAGTTGCCATTGGTGTCTGAGTTGAGCTGGATGCCGGTGGCTTCCGAATATCCACAAAATCTATTGTGAATAGGTTGGACCTATTTTATATGGACACACTTGACACCACATCCACAGAACAGTAAAGAAACTTCTGACCCAAAGTATATTCAGAAAAACAGGCTACAGGCTTATAGATGCATCGATGCTGAACTACTGGGGGGTCAGTCTGTTCTTCAAACAACGTTTTAGCCATAAAGAGTCAAATAAAAAGACAATTTTAAGGATATTTTTTCCATAATAATTTAAATATTGTCTTTTTAATGCTTGTGTTTTGCAAAGCAAAGTTTTTTTTTTAATGTTAGCTTAGTGAGAATGGAAAGTTTTAGACTTTTGTTTTCCATATTGACTATTTATTTGGTCCTGAAACCTTTCTTAGATTAATTGGCTCTAAATGTTTTAGTAATGAATTGTTAGTTGTGTTTTTCTTCTAGAGGAGGTCAGCGAAAAAGTTTCTCAAGTTAAGTCTTTTTACTTTTCCTTAACGTGGAATGTATCTCTGGGCAAGTATGTGCTGATTGGAGTGCTATGTCCTTTAAGACCCCAGGAGACTGTTAACTCAGTGCGGTTGGATGGACTCGCTTGGAAAACTTTTTCTTAACTGGGCTAAAAAAGTAAACCAGAATCCATCATATATCTAGGATTGGACTGTTTTGTCTTAGTTTAAGAACATCTTTGTAAATGCATCCATTTGCTTTTATATTTCTTTATATAAATTGCATCTTGTTGTGTTTGCAGTGCCTTAAGATATTTGTTGTAAATTGGTTTATATAAATAAACTTTAAAAAGGAAGCATTATATATTTTTTATTGTAAGCACTAAGAATATTTAGGACACTACTTCAGCCTGCTTGATGGCAGTGTGCAGCAACTGGTAGGGGAGGGGCAACACTCATTCATTCTGTGCTCTAATTGGTTTTTCTCACATCTTTCATAGAAATCGCTAATACAATTTTCTTTAAACTGCAGTAGAAACTGTGTGATGATAGCTATTTATTCTGTTTTATAAAAATATGTCTCATGCCAAGATGCAAGCAATTACTCTTTTTGAGTCTTATGTGGAGTTTGTAAAGATAATCTGAACTGACTGTTGTAGCTCGCTGTCTATTATGACAATCCTGTCAATATCTGATCTGTGATTAGTTCTAAAAACGCAACAGTCTACATGCATTTCCTTTTTTTTTTTTTTTTTTGTCACTTGGGTTCAGACTTTCTGGGTTATACTCCCTGATCAGCCATGTTGCTTGAAAGAATGAGGTCAACCTGGTCCCCCCCACCCCCCCACCCCCACCCCAACACACACCCATGATATGAAAATGCAAAAAGGTTTTTTTTCAGCCTGTCGACATGTTTCTGTGGAAATATATGTTCTTGGATGCTCACACTTCAGATACAGTCAGGCTCTTGGTGTGATTTAACACCTTTCCACCAAATCTTTTGCCGTTTTCTAAAACTACAGAAGAATTTAGTTTCTGGAGTGAAAGCATCACATCTCACACGTTCCTCCTACACATCAGTTCATTTAGCACTGTTGTGCCTTTCAATAGTTAAAATACAATCTCAATGCATCCGTGCGTTACCTTGACTTCCATTACAAATATTTAACCCAGATTTTACATTGTATGCCTTTTTAACAGAGATTGATCTCAGTAGTACTAAGCCCATTTTTTTTAATCAATTGTGCAGAAAGAATCTGTCTCGGCAGGATGCAACGACCTTACTCGCTACAACATATTTCACTGACTGTTTATTTTAATTTCCTCCTGTTCTTCACACTTCTTTAGATGTATATAACATTAAGTAACGTTGAGAATTTTGAAAGACCCTTAAAAAAATGCATTATTATTATTATTATTACTATTGATTAAGCTAGTTTTATAGAATTAGTTGTAATGTTTAGAAGGTTGCCAATGTGTTATTTGTTTCCATATAGTTATCTCTTAATGAACACAATTTCATAATGAAGAGTAACTGTGAGCAAAAAGTACCGAATGACAAGAGTGTTAAGTATGTGTGGTAACAAGGCTTTTTTTTTTTTTTTTTTTTACAAACAACATCCATATTTGGCTCCGTTTCATCAGCAACACTCACATCTGATTACTGCCAAACCTTTAGAATCAATTAAACTTTTTCACTTTTCTGATGATATGAAGTTGGCTAATATATAAGAGGTAGAAATTATGCCAATTCAAGAACATGTTGAAAGCAGTTTTTTTTTGTAATTTTCTTGCTGCACGAGGATCACTAAAACTAGACTTAGTTGTTGAAAACATGAATTCAGCTAGATAACAAGAAATATTGATGGGATTAGTAAGTAGGACTTACACGATCTCCAAAAGATAGCGTCCTGTTTTCCCAATTGTACTCGTACCCGTTATATTGCAACTACAGCTTCATATGAACAAATTAACATAAACATCTTTTATAAACACTGAAAAGTAGTACATGTAAGGCTACACAGATAATAAATCACATCTTCAAATGTTCAAGGAAGGAAAATCATTTGAAAACTGATTTGTGTAACGGCCATCTTGTATATAGTAAATTTAGACTTTTTGTCTCCATCTACTTTACATTTCATCATAGTCTGTGTCCTAGAATATGATGGAATAAGGATTTAAAGTAAGCCCACAAATGTTAATTGTTAATACAGTTGTGGTCAAATGTTTACATACACTTGTAAAAAACATAAAGTCATGGCTGTCTTGAGTTTCCAATAAATTCTACAAGTCTTATTTTTCTGTGATAGAGTGATCGGAACACATACTTG
>JAUZNJ010033547.1:0-13109 GCA_034780135.1 Jordanella pulchra | reverse complement strand
TGAAAAATAAAAAATCACCTGATGGAAAATGGGTTAAAGTTCATATTACAGTTATAAACGAACCTGACATGAATTGGGGTTATTGCACCCTGTCCTGATACTCAAAAAAATAAAATATTAAAACCTATAAAAACAAGGAGGAAACATGTTTTTTTGCTTAACAAACTGTGGATAGTGCTTTACAAGATCGTAAATATGATGCAAGTGAACGCAATGCACGTTGTCTGTATGTGCTGACATAATTTACATAACGTTAATGTTTCTGTTGATTCACAGGACTTCTACAGCCACAGTAACTGGGTGGAGTTGGGAAACAAAGACCCATATATTAACCTTATCAGACCAGATCTGCCTCTAGAAAACCTGGCAGGTAAAAGTCTCATAGCACAGCTTTCTATAAAGAAGGACAAGATATTCTGTGGGTTGAGTAAAACGTCGTATGGAGGATATACTGTATGTCATTCTATGTTACGGTGATAATCTGGTGTTCAATTAGTAAATAAGTTTTGCATGTTGCTTATTACCTTAGTAAGTTAGTGAGCAAAGTGAATTTATTAAGCTATTTTCACAGTCAAAACCATCTCTAAGCTGTTTACAGAATACCAAAGCAACAATAGTTAAAACGAATACCAATAAGAATAAGATAACAATAAGAGTTTTGTTTTTGTTTAAACAAGAATGTTTCAACATTTGAGTATTAATTTTCACAGAGTCAACTAAATATAGCTTGAAAGGAAGATAAAAGAAAAAAAAAACTTTTTTTTTCTGTGTGTAGATGTGAACACTCCTACCTGCAGAGACTGCTCCAGTGGAACGTGTCCTAATCAGATCCTCTCCAACATCCTGAATGAGAAGAAACTCACATCAGGCTACATGGGAATCTTTTCTTCAGAAAAGCCTAAAGGTATATCGTTTCATATCGACAAATAATCTAAAAATGACACATTTATTTAGTCCCAGTAAAGGTTAACAACTTTCGCAAACACAAACACACTTAAATTTGAGCACAGTGAGAAGATGCAAAGGATTGCCCTTGTGATTAAAAAAAGACTCAGTTTATATACATTTTAGATAATACATGTAAATGCTTATTGGAAAGTAGAAGGGCTGCATGCTTGTACAGTTTGTAACAATGTTGCCTTGCAGCAAGAAGGACCAAGTCCAAAGAATGGTCATGACAGCAAGAATTTTAGGTTTTCCAGCTTCCATAAGTGATAAAAACATGATTTACCAAGTGCTTTAATTTGACTGTCAAATTTAAAATCACTGTTCAACTTAACAACCAAATTAGTGACAGTTGATTTAAAATATACTATCCAAATCAACAGTACTAGGGTCACAGAAGCAACTTAGTCTCAGAATCCTATAGAATCTTAGTTTGCAAGGTCCACAGAAAAAGAGCATAAGTTTGATGATCTAAAGAAATTTTACAAAAAACAATAATCAAAAATCAGAATATTGGTGAACTGTATAGCAGAAGTGCTGTCCAACTGGCAAAAAGGGGTTTTTAAAACTCATAAACACAAGGCTGGGTGTTTATAATTAGAAAGATGAATTTACTTTTAAGGCTTGTTGTGTTCATTGTGGACAGCACTCTATTTTATATGTGATACTTATCTAAAGATTTTTCTTTAAATCTTTTATCTTTCATATTAAACAAAACAGAGTTTTCAGTCTTTAAATCAAGATTAGCTAAATTGTATCTAAACTCCTGAAGAAACTGTTACTGCCTAACTACTCACTTAAATACTTCTCAGATAGGTGTTGAGTTATACCCCAGTAAATCTTCTTCTTCATGTCCTGTATCAGGCAAGTGTAGCCATGGGGGGCCATCTGATCTCACCAGCACAGTAGTTCCTCGAGGAAGCATCAGCAAAGATGAACGTCTTCCACACAATCAGGCTCTTCATGATGCTGCTGTAAATGCAGCCATATCTGCAAGCCTCCAACTGTTAGACAACATCCGTCTGGCTGCAGGTGACCATGACTTTTTGAGGTACGACAACAAGTTTTGAAAAAAAAGTTACTTTTGCAGAAAACAAGTAAACATGCCCTGAAATTTTATGTATTAAATGCACAAAAAATAGCCAAGTTAAATAATTTAAGTCAATTTGGTGATGGGCAATCCTGACAACAGCAAACATAGTACGGTCGCAGTGTTTACACTGTGTAGCATTAAAAAATGCATCAGAGCCTTTCTGAAACAGCAGTAGTTGTGGCTCTGCAATATTCAAGATTTATCTAAAGTGCTCTGATAAAGAAACAGGTCAATCAGTCAAAGGCCATTAATAGCCACTGTGGACCAATCTAACAGATGAAAAAATGTGATTCACATGCTGTGATCCATTTGAGTGAAACACAGCAAAGACCAAGTTTACTCCCTATTGCTGGTTATGTTTGTCTGTTCCTGCCATCTGAATGAGAAATATTTTTTCTTATTTTAACAGAAAAGTAGTGGTTGTAGTAAAGTTGGTTTAGTAGGTTTAGGTCCAAGATGGTAACTGAATGTAATTTTGGGTAAGAGTGAGATATGTACTGGTAATAGTTAGGTTTTAGGGTAGGTTCAGGGTTAGGCCACTTGGGGTCAATGGGAGTCAACATATAGCAAGATGGGAATTTGTGGTGAATGTGTGTGTGTGTTATTGTTTTTAATACATTGTAGGGTCCAATTTCTGAAAAAAAATTGCATGTTGCAATAAAGCATGGACCAGCTGCTCCTTGTGGGGCCCAATGCTTGGACTGAGTAGATGAAGGAGGGACTTGTGGAGAAAAACCAATTTTTGATAAATACGCTATGTTCTAGGAACATGTTAGTAATGGTTAGGGTCTGGGTTAGGCCATACAAATGAATGGAAGTCAATGAAAAGGCCCCATAACAAACAGCAACACAACATGGGTGTACTGGTGTGTATTCGTAACTTGTTAATGTTACCTATTTTAAATAGGTAACATAAAAAGACATTACGAAACAAAAGCAGCTCCAAATAACCTATTTAGGACCATTTTTGGCTTACTAACCCTCTGAGGACCAATTGGACATGAAGGGACCAAAGGCTGGTTCTGATTTTTTCATACTAGTGAGTCAGTTTAGAGATATGGTGTGAATTAACTTTAGGTTAGGGTTGGGAACATACTGGAACTGGTTAGAGTAAATGTCAGGGTTAGGCATAAATGTAGTAGTTAGGATTCTAACTTCCTGTTTACCTAATTCCAAGCCAATTAAAAATCTCAGAGTTTGGCTGTTCAGCATGCAACTTAAGAGACTCAAAGGACTGGCTATGAAATTTTTAAGAGTCCAATATTACAGTTTTTACTCAGAGTTCTTGGTGAGTCCATATCTCAGCTGTTTAAATCTGTTTTGGAAGCAAAAGGTGAACAAGCACACCTTTAGCAAGTTGATCAAAATGTAATACCTGAATGTTGCACATAACTGCCAGCAGGAAAATCCTATAATAAAATATTATTGCTCATCCTCTCTCATAGAATGATGGGAATTGCTCGCTCATCTGTGGTGTGCTTTGTTATTGACACCACTGGCAGTATGTCAGATGACATCGAAGAAGCTAGGTCAGTAGTTTATGACATCATTGACAGCAAAAAGGGAACACAGGATGAGCCATCTGAGTACATCCTCGTGCCCTTTAATGACCCAGGTAAAATAATTCTATCTTAGTAATCCTAAATTGAGATCATTTAAAGTTTAAAGATTATTCTTTTGGTTTAGTTCAAGTTTCTGTGTACTTTTAGAGTTTGGACCAATGATCAGGACAGCTGATGCAGAAAAAATGAAAACAGAGATCTCTAAGCTCACAGCAACGGGTGGGGGGGATACCCCGGAGATGTGCCTGTCTGGACTTCAGGTACAGTAAAAAAATGTTAAATATTTTCATTTTAACTGCAAATATTGAAGGTAACAGCACGGTGAATCCTAACATTAGACTTTTCATTGTGTAGCTGGCCCTCACAGGAGCTCCTTCCTCATCCAACATCTATGTTTTCACTGATGCAACAGCCAAAGATATTGCCCTCAAAGACACAATTGTTGCTCTCATCAGGAGCACAAAGTCAGTGGTAAGCATAGAAAATCTATGACCACAGCATATCAAGTGTACATAGATAGAGAGGTTCAAAGGTTCTAGGTTAAAATCTTTGCAATGACTCTTTCAAAGGTTTCATTCTTTATGACTGGGACAAGCATGAGAAGACGTCGTTCTTTAGCAGCTGCTTCCTTTGAAGATTATAAGGACTTGGCTTTGGCATCTGGAGGCCAGGCAATCAAGGTGTCTAAATCGGAACTCCCTCAAGCTACAAATATTGTCCTTGACACTTCAACTTCTGCCCTGGTAAGAGAACACACATGTATTAGACTACATGTGAAATATGGGGTTAGAAAAACAATAAGATGATTCTAACGACTTTCCGTCAGGTTACAGTTCTTCAAAGAGCTATGATTGCTGGGGGGCAAGAGACTTTCCTTTTTTTGCTGGATAAATCCCTGAAAAACATCACTATCTATATCACAGGAACCTCCCTAACTTTGACACTGACCAATCCTGCTGGTAACGTACAATTTTTAATTGAATTGCAGATAATATTGAAAGAATTCCTGATTTCCTTCATGAATAATAATGCTTAGTGATACATGCTCTAAATTTTCAGGTGTTACCCAGAGTAACAGTGAAGTCAGTGGTAAACTGGGAACCATCCAGACAGTGGGAAACCTGTGGAGAATTCGTCTAAATGCTGACATGCAGTCAGGAGCTTGGAAGATTGAAATCAAATCCAGTCAGCCATACACACTCAAAGTCTCAGGTCAGATATCCTGTATTTGTTCATCTGTTTAAACCCAAATTAAGTTAATACACCAACGGCATCAGTTTTATCCTTTCATTAAAAAAAATGTGTTTTTTTTTTTCAAATCAGTAGTATATTTTTATATTGACCACTGAACAATGAAAAAACGATTGTTTGTTACACTGATTGAATCCCATCCAGGGTCTTTCAAAATTGACTCTGCATGTTCTTGGGTACTATGACTTCCTTCAGAGTCCAAAATATGTATGTAGGCAATGGTTCTTCAAAAAATACTTTTAGACAGAGTATGTATGAGTATTCAGCAGTGTTTGTCCTGCATTGTGTCTTGGAACTTGTGACCTGGTCTAGGGGTAAACCCACCTCCATCCATTTTCGGGGCACATATGTTGTTTGCTTTGTTCTATTTGTTTCAGTCTGTATGGAATTTAAATGTGTTTGTTTCCAGGCCAGAGCACAATTACCTTTATCTACGACTTTGTGGAAAAGTTCTCTGGACCTCATTCAGGCTACGCTGTACTCAGTGGACGACCACAAGAAGGTATAAAGTACAGTTTCAGGACCATATTTCTATACTACATAATATTTCACAGTGTTTCTTATGAAATAAAATTGCAAACACAAGCATAGTTCAATAACAAGACTAAAACAACTTTCTTTTCAATACAATAAAACAGGCCACCCTGCCACACTGATGCTATCAGTAATAGGAAGAAAAGGTCCATCATCAGTCACCGTTGAAGAGGTTGGCTTGATAACATTGTCCACTTCAGAGGCAGTAACCAATGGCACTATGACCAACATGGGAAATGGAGACATCCTGGTCACAGTTGATGCTGTTCCTGAGGGGGAATTTGTGCTCTTTCTGAAAGGAACCGACAAAGTGTCTAACACTGAATTTCAGAGACAGACAACCACCCAGATGTCTGTCTCTAAAGTCATTATCCAGGTCTGTTCCTCTTGTCTCTCTTCATATCCTCTGAACAAATCAGTTTGACTGATGACATCAATAAGAAGAATAACTAAATCCAGATTCAAATGATTATATATTTACATACATTACCCTGGGAAGGTCTTAAACCAATAATAATGACTTCAAAATTATTTTGAGTGGAAATTATTTCGCAATCCTTTAAAGTGGTTGTGCACAAGGCCCACAAGGGTAATCCCAGGGGGATCTGAAAATATTTCCATGTCTTTAAAAAAGACTTGACATAGGACCGCCAAAATACATCATCCTTTTGCTGATCATCTTCCAACTTTTAAAAACAGAAAGAATGTGTTGTTGTTCACATCGTACCAACATTGAAACATTTTCAGGTGTGAAAAAATAAAAATGCTTTCTTGCCCTCTTCCTTTTTCAAGGCTGCAGTGCACAGCAGTGTTGAGCCAGGAGAAGTCTTTAAACTTCCTTTTAGTATGATGACCAAAGGTGATGGGGGTACATACACCATTAATGCCCGTAATGACAGAAACTTTCCAATGACCTACCCAAAGAGGTTGGTAAAAGCTGTTATAAGTAGTTTATTGCCAAATGTTAGTATAGGATGCTGAAATGATAGGTTTAAGGTTTGCAGCTATGTAAGATTTTTAGAAGCTACTTGACTTGAGAGTAGTAGGATGAAGAAAAAAAAGAAATATATCTATACATAGATGTATATTTATACTTGTTTATGTTACCTATTTAGGCTAGATTCTGTATATTTACTAACCTTCTGAGGGTCAACAGACCTTGTGGGGACCAAAGCCTGGTCCTAACTGGGTTGATCCAAATTTTTAATGATAGGAGGTCGATTAAGAGGTATAGTGTGAATTAACTTTAGTTTAAGATTAGGGTTAGAGATAAAGTGGAAGTAGTTAAGGTTAGGGTATATGTCAGGGTTTGACATAAAAGCTATAACTAAAATGAATATAAGTCAGTGTAATGTCTTAATATGGATAAAAATACAAACTTGTACGTGTTAATACAAATTAGAAAAGTAAATGTAAGACATTTTTTAACTGATAACTATAAATAGAAACAATTTCTTTGCTACTCATCATATTTTAAAAATAATGCAAAGTATCATACATATTATACATCCCTAGATAAGGCTATCATAATATCATACATATTCAAATCTTTCCTGTGAAATTTTAAAACTAATTTTCTCATCTCTCAACAGCCTCAGCTTGTCCACTGGAGAATACGTTAACTCTAACCTGACTATTACACCCTCTGCAACCACAGAGTCAGGCACAGATGTCACTCTAACTATTGAAGCCAAGTCTCAGAATGGTGCTGAGTCCAATTACGTTGTTCTGAGGTTGTCTGTTGTCACTAAGGTAAAATAACAAATTCTCATTGGAATCTCTATTAAAGAATGCCAGACAGGATTGTATTTGCATTTATGTGTGCTAATAACAATGATCTTAAAAGTTATGCACTTCTTTGAGAAGAGTGAGTAAACAGTTTAAAGGCTTGGTCTAAATAAAAATGTTGAAAATACCTTTTCTCAGTGTTTGTACTAAGTTCTGATTTTAAATTAAAAAAAATTACCATTAGCACAAAGTATTTGCATTATTCCTGGAATTAGGCTTTTAGATCTAGTCAGAAAAGAGGTTATTACGCCATCCTGATTAGGTAAAAAATACTTTTTTACATTATAAATCAAAAGGCTTAACTACATGTTAAAGTATACATATTTTTTAAGCTGACACTTAGTTAAGGCAACTTTTAATTTAATTCTAGTCTTTTTAAATTAACCAATGACACTATAATTAATCTATCATTAATTATAGTGTTTTTGGCTCATGTGAGCAGGGTATTTGTTTTATCCTTTTTGAAAATAAACAAAAAATATGTAATTACTAACAGCAAAAGTAAAATAACAATCACAAAAACATCTTTTATCAAGGCTTTGTAGACCTGGAAAACTACGTAATAATCAGATTGTTCTGTATTTTGCCTAGATCACAGATTTTGTTCCACCAAAGTGTGAGGTGACAAGTGTGTTGGCAGATCATTGCCCTAAAGACGTCTCACAGTGTGGACCTTTCCGGTGGGAGCTCTCAGCCAATCTCACTGATGGAAACGGCACTGGGATAAAGAGCGTTTCCTTGAATCAAGGCAATGGGACCCTTACCCACACTGCTCTTGATGCCTCTGTTGTCAAAGCGTACTACAACGCCTCCTGCTGTTCACAGATCGTGAAGATTGTTGCTGTGGACAAGGTTGGCAATGTGGGCACATGCTACCACTCGATTACTCGTTCAGCTGGTTTTCCTGCAACAACTCTATCGCTGCCTTTATGGCTTTGCCTTTTGGTATCTGTGTTTATAGTAAGGCTTTAAAGAAGTTTGCAGATAGTCAAAATGAATGGTAACTATTTTAGGACTATATGCTTAAAGGAGAGGGGGACGTGGATGTTTATGTACCATGCTTTTGACTCAATAAAAATGATGTTTTCGCTGAAAGCTTTGTTCCTCCAATTCATTGTGATGGCTGTTTGACATTCACTTACCTTGCTGGTCCTGAAACAGCATCCTGCCAACCTGGGGAACTCACTAAGAAACTAAACTACCACTGAATATTAACACTACATTAAATTAATTTAAGGGTGTTTGTAATGTGTCCTGATTGAGCCTGTTTCACAGAAGAAGCTCTTTTAAGGCACCTTTGTGCAGGTTTTAGATGAATCAACATACCCTTAAAAACAGTTTGTTGTGTCTTTGAAACTTTCATGCAGAACCATGGAAGTCTGCAACCTTTCTAATAAGCTGTCAATCAAGATAGTACATGATATGTATATGCAATGTGAATTACAGGGCACATGCACTTAAATCCATATACAGTAAAGGTCAGCTGGTTATATTATGAAACATAAGCCACTATACAAAACATTTAGTTCTTCACAATTTTTCTTATTTCTTTTGCACCTTTTTCCATCACTGTTACAGTAGGAAAAATATGATGTCAAAAACACTATATTGTACGCTTGTTAAAATGTTGAAAATTGCGAACGACCCCTTAAGGCAGTGGTTAATAAACCTTTCTTCCTATGTACCCCTTTAGTTTTAGCACTCCCCTTGATTATACCCCTGACCAACTTTTTCCAGCAATTGAACAAAGGAAAGTCCACTACAGTAAATCAAAAATATGCAATATCCACTCATTTCATTGTTATTATTTTAAGTTTAACTGCTAAGTTTTCAGTGTAACAGAATTCAATACTCAACATTACTTAAAAAGAAACAAAAAACTCTCAATATGGGCCATTTATTCAATTCACATTCTGAATGCAAACTGAAAAATATCCATTTGTTGATCTACTAAGAATAAAATGAAGTATAATCTTGATTTCCATGTAAACTTGGTCAGTAATTACGACAATCATAAAATTATTTGTTTGTGGGCTCTGGTTTATTATTCATTTTATAGAAACATAGATAACAAAGTACAACAAAGTGGTAAAAAAGATATATATAATAACAAACATATCAAGAGGAGGAATTTACACTTTCTGAAGTCTACTTGTGTTTGAAGCTGACAATTGATTTCACTCACTTACCCTTGCTTCATCTTACTTTGTGTTAAGTTTTAGACAGATAATAGTTATGTTTGGCAAGACCACTTTAAAAGTTTTATCATTGATAATTAGTCAAAAGAAGATCAATCACAGTACATGAATTCGTAATGTTTTTGTTGATGACACAGTCTACTGAGATCAAAAATAGTGAGTTTTCTGTTTTTGCCATTTTGAGAAGAACTGAAATTGGTTTCTGGAAAAAAATGGAACGCTTCAATTAACACATCTTAACAAGAAGAGAGAAGTCACAAAATCACCTGAAATCATCATGCGACATAAGTGGTGTGGGTATACCACTAATGCCTATTGTTACAACTTAAAAACAAAAAAAAACATCATATTGGAAACACTTCACCAAATCCAGCAGCTGAAGTTATGATAAGTATAGCAGACTTGTTGTTTTCCAAAATCTAATTAATGTTCTTTCTTTATTTAGGAGAACACACACAAATACAAAGAATGATTTCCTTTATAACAATGAGATGACAGACATAAGAGGATAATGGCTAAGAAGGAAAAAAAAATCAATACTGAAATGTTTCATTTTGGTTATTCTTTATGCTTACTTTATAATAAGAAAGCTACACTACACAATCAAATTGAAATGAACTCCAAAATACCTTATTAATCCAGAAGGGAAACAACATGTTAAAGTAATTTATCAGCCTTTCTAGCTGAACTGAAAGAAATATGATCAAGGTTTGTCTTTGAAGACACTCTGTTGTTGTTTAACAGTCTTCTAAAAAGGTTGCTCGCTACACAATGTTCTTCATTTAATGAAATCATCTCAAGAGGTTCTTATGGTCATTATAAAACAAACCAAAACAAGCTAACCAAGAAAATAAAAACATTTGTTAGAGAATCCCTAAAAACCTCTTGTTTTTAAAAGCTGGAGGTTTCCTTTTTAATTTCCCCAAACCCATAGAAATATGCTCTACCCCTTATGAGAGCTTACACCTAGTTGAGAGGTAAATACAGTAGCCAAGGGGTAAAATAGGATTAAGGGTTAATATTACATTGAGATTAGCGGGAATGTATGCAAGTAATGAAACACGACTGAGAAAGAATCCAGTGAAGTTTCAGTTCTGCTCCAGCCCGTTTTTCAGTTCTTGTCCTGTTTAATCTGTTTGATTGTCTTGAAGGCCTTGAGAGAGCAGATTCAGTGGCAGGAAGGGCTGTGCACAGGGAGAGTGACTGGATGGAGTGGAAGACTTTGGTGACCCCGGTGTTGCAAAGCTAACGTCTCGACTACTCCTCCTCCTGATGTGAGCGCGTAAGCTCTTGGCTGGAGCCATCAGAAGCCCCCCTCCCTCCTCCACAAGTCCATCAAACACCGCCCCTAGACTCTGTCTTATTCTCACACAGAAGTGGGGACAGCTGAAGACGTACAAGACAGGGTTCAAAACTGGATTCAAAAATGCTAAAGTTGCTGTTAGAGGAAGACCAACTTCCACCAATTTAAGAATCTTTCTGTCATCCTGGGCTTTCAGTTCTAAGATACAAAAGATGTGATATGGAGCCCAGCACAGTGCAAATGCTGCGATGACACAAGTCACCATTTTGGTAAAGCTCTGAGAAAGCTGGTTCTGAAATGATGGACTGGTGAGGACAGGGGAAATATTGTTTAAATTTGACTTAAATGATGAAGCAAGGCTCAGAGGTTTGATGCCATTTGTTTTAAACATCTCTGAATGTCTATCGCAGCTTGGCAGAATCACTGTATCAGTTTGTATGCAGGTACTCTGCTTCCTCCTCCGGTTTCTGTTTCTAAGGCTGAGGGCTATTTTGATGTAGCTCCCAAGAATTACCACTAGAGGGAGCAGGAATGCTAACAGTAACTTGGAAATGGCTGTTGCCTCCTGTCTCACTTTGCAGTCACTCTCCAATGATTCCTCAGTGGATAAATACAAAGCAAAATTATGATAGCATAACTTCCTCCCGTCAGTCTTCTGAATCAATGAACGAAACACAGAGTAAGGCAGAGTATTTAACGCTGCCCACAGCCAGCCCAATCCACACACCTTCCAAGCTCCTGCCACCGACCTGTGATTCTGACTCCACACTGGCTTGGCCACAAGAAGCAGGCGGTCAAGTGAAATGGCTGCCAGCAGGAACGCTGAAACAAACATGTTGAGGAAATAGATGGAAGATTGCGCTACACAGGCTGGAAGTCCAAGCTCCCAGCTGTGGCGGGAGTTAAGGTAGAAGGTGAAGAGTGGGAGAGTTAGGGTGGCCAGGAAATCAGACATGGCCAGGTTGAGCATCCAGACGGAGGCCACGGTGCGACGCTTGAGACGAAAACCCAAAACCCAAATGATCAGGGCATTTTCTAAAATCCCCAGACAGGAGAAAATGCCATGGATGCAAACAACAACCAGATTGACCCGTGTGTTGTTGTTGAGGTTGTCTTCTCTCATCAACTTGAGCAGTGGGCAGTAGGGCCCCTCGGACACACTGGAGTTTGAGACCATATTGAATATCAAAAGGCTGAAACATGAAAAAAGGGTCAGATGGTAAGATTTATGAAAACATTAAAAACATTCTGTACAATAAAAAATATGAAAATATGGGTTAACCGAAAACATGTATAGAAACCTTATATATGCGAATATTATAATTTGCTCATCATGAAAATATTATTGGGAGGTACTGAAGTTTTTCCTATGTTTAATTAACCCCAATTAATGCTTTCTCATTGAGCTAATTACAATATTTACATGTAAAAGATTAAAATATAAATTGTAGGTTCAGCCAATCTAAAAAAGAATTCAGTGTAATATATTTATAAAGTACTTAAGTACATCAGCTGCTTGCTTCACTTCAGTATCACCAATATGTCATAGAAATTGCTCTGGATCCCTCCTCACTTTGACCTTTTAATGAAACCAACCTTAAAAAAAATCACATATTGTGGCAATTCAAAAACAAGTTTCCATTTCATACACTGTAATTCAGATACCTATATTCTAAATTGTTGCAGCACTGACTGATGCTGTTTTAGGATTAACAATCTGAGGAGCTGATTAGATAAGTCATAAGTTAAGATAAAATATAGAAACAATTTCCTAAATAAAACATGTTCCTGCCATACTCTGTTTATACTTTTTAATAACAAATTACAACCCTTAAGAGCTATCAATAAAATGGACAGCAAAAGTTATTACATGTAATTAAGCTGGCATTAAAGGATCTAAAATAAACAAAGATAAATATTGCAGGCGTTGCACCATTAGCCACAGTATTCCTGGGAGCAGAACCCCTTAGTGTACTGCTCTGACTTGTTTTTGAAAAAAAACATTGAGGATTAAATAACCATTGGTGGAGATTGAAGGACCATCTCTAGCTCTTTAACCAACAGATTTAACAGTTGTCTTTGGGAAACCATTTTGATTAAAGAATTGAAATCTAAAAATGAAATATTCCTAAACTCTTTATAAACTATTTAGGGGGTTTTGTTTCTTATAAACATAAAAAAACTTAAAAGCAAACCAAAAATGTTTGTGTCCTGAGTTTGACACTGGCCTCATGTTAAAACCTGTTAATGTTGTTTAGCCACATTCCAGCTATTGAGCAACAGAAAATATGGCAAGTAAAAAAGGAATAACACATAAGAGGTGCTAACATGTCATGGTCAATGTCTATGTATTATGTGTATCTATCTATCTATCTATCTATCTATCTATCTATCTATCTATCTATCTATCTATCTGTCTGTCTGTCTGTCTGTCT
>JAUZNJ010033546.1:0-13110 GCA_034780135.1 Jordanella pulchra | reverse complement strand
GAGAGAGCTGAGGAGCAGGATGAAGGATAGAAAGAGGAGTTGGTTGGAGAGAAAGCTGAAATTGAGAGATCAGAAACTCTCAATCCTGAGGAGTGAGGAGGAAGATGTAGGCTGTGAGGGAAAGAGTGAGGAGCAGAAAGGACAACCAGTGGATCATCCGTCACATCTATCAAGTATACAGCCATCAGGTTTGTGATGTTGAACAAACCTGTGTGTGTGATGTGTGATTACTATTCATAGCCTGAAAATTCCATCTGAAAAATGCTGGCTGAATATTTCACTATAAAAAAGTGAACTAAAACTAAGTTGTTATTTTTTAAGTTAGTGTATTTGTCCTTGATTTGAGCAGGTAAATAATCTAGACCCCTAAAATAAGATGAGGTGATATACTGCACTTAGAATAAGATATGAAAGGTGAATTTTTGATATTCTAAGGGAGCAAATCTTTTCCATTAGAATATAATCTTATTTAGCTGCTCAAATCAAGGACAAATACTCTAACAAAACATACTTTTAGTTCCCTTTGTTCAGTAAGATCTTAATGGATTATAATTACTAAACAGAAGTTATTGTATTTGGACCAGAGTCTCTGAAAAATAAACTGATTAGTCAATCACTTCATCTGAATGGGATTAAATTAATCTCAGATAATAAAGTAAAAAATCTTGGCGTTATTTTCGATCAGAACCTGTAATTTAAATCTCATATCAAAGAGGTTTCTAGAATTTCCTTTTTTTAATCTCTGGAAATGTTGCAGAAATTAGAAATATCCCATCCAGGGGAGATGCTGAGAAACTAGTCCATGCGTTTGTTACTTCAAAAAAAACTTTGAACTAATCTGTGTGATTTGAATGAACTGTCTTTGTGAAGTGCCTTGAGATGACATGTGTTGTGATTATATTTATTTTATTTAAATAAATAAATTAAATTGAATTAAATAGATAATTCTTCTTAATGTGCCCCGTGAAAAAAAAAAAAAAAAAAAGTGGCCCCTCCTTGGCCCCCCTGGACAATTTGTCCTTAAACCACCCCTGGGAGTGCATCAGTTGGGATCTGTTTTTGGACTCATGCAGAAACTGATGGATCTTTTCTCTTACAGTGCTCTAACATTTTCAATAGAAACCATCCAAGCTGTTCCTATAACTTTGTCTGAATTCCTCAGTTTGACCTGGTTTTGTTTTCTATTTATCAGCTCAAAGAAGAGCACTTTTAACACAAGATATTTGTTTGCTGTTGCCCCCTTTAAAGGCCCTCATTAGGAAGCACAGCACGTATGCATTGAGGCGTTAATCCACCCATTTCTCCAGCACCCCCACTGCTTTCCCCTTTGTTTAGCCCAGTGTGTTGAGTCTGATGTCCAGCAGAAAGGAATTTAAACCCTTTACATAAGAAGGCATCCTCCTCTTGTCCAACAGGGAAACTGAATTGCTTGTTTTTACTTCTCGCTTTCCAAATGTGTTTCAGATCAACTGAAAGGAAGTATCAGACAGCAATGACTTACAGACTTTTTGAAGGTAAGGACCACGCTGCTTCCTATTGGAAGTACAGGATCTCTCCATCAGATCATTTGATCCAACAAGTTCTGGACTTTCTAGAAAAGCATGTGAGTACAAGCAGTGAACATAAGTTTAAATTTAGGCTTTGAATTTGTAAGGAACAAATCAAGGATTTGCTTTTAAATAATTTCAAAATATGCAACCAAATATTTTCTCAGCGAAGTCGTCCCTTTGAGCTGGCTGTGGATGTGGGTTGTGGCTCTGGACAGGGCACGCTGCTCCTATCCAAACACTTTGCTTCAGTCGTGGGGACAGACGTGAGTCCTGCTCAGTTGGAGGTGGCTCTGCAGCAAGCGGGAGAGCCAAATATCACATACAGGTAAATCTGAGTTGATTAGTGTAAGCCAAACCAACCAAACCTTATAGATTGATCCACTCCGGGTCTCCTTTTTTCTGCACCATATTGAAAGCTTCAGTGTACAGCTGATGAGGCACCATGTTAAACTTCCATCCATAAGACCAAATTTAAAACACTTTATCCCCATTCACACCTGAGATCTTATAACACCAACAGATCACATGACAAAGGGGAGGGAAAATAGTTGATTAAGCATACTTTGACATTTTCCCTTTAGCGTTGTACTACACTTTGTTGCCAGTGACACTAATGGCTGTGTGCTGAGGTATTTCTGGGGAACAGCCAATTTTACAGTTGTGAAAGCTGTACACTGACTATTTTACTTTACATCATTTCAAAGTGTCATCTCATCAGTGCTGTAACAATAATATATGATATTACAATATGAGGGGTGTTTTTCACTTTATGCGATGCTGTAATCTTTCTACTTGGATATAATAGAAAACACGGACCCTAGTAAATGTATAACCAGCTGCTGGAACAAATTCATTTGTAGTTTATGAAAGATTTGATCACCTGACCATTCTTTACCTATTAACATTCTTTATGCTCCATCAAACAAGTTTCACCACATAGGTAGCATGTGACAATTTCAAATTTTGCAGGATGAAAATTGTCCCAAAAAATGATTGTAACAGCCCAATGATATTGCCATTCAGTTTTAATCCAAAGTGCTTCCACACTGAAGCTGTTGCGTTCTGCTTTGAAATCAAATCCATGCATGTTTTCCTAAATCTAAAATAGTATTTTTCTGGTTTGCTACTCCTCATACATGAGGCCCTCATAATACACTCGCTATAATAAGAAATAAGGGGAGGGGTGAATTCATGGATGCACCTGAATGAAACCTTTGGTCATCTACAATAATTAGTAGAAAGGGAGATACAAGGCAGGGTACGTTTCAGCAACACACTTTTAAGATTATTTCTAAAACGTTTTGAAAAACATTTATACTTTATGCCTTACAATAATCAAACCACTCAAAAAATAAAATAAAATTGTGGATGCATGGGAGGAAATGACAAAAGATTCAGGAGGTGTGAATAGTGTTGCTAGACACTGTACTGCACTTCATTTTGAATTTCTTGTTAACTCCCCACTAAGCTGGAATGGGGCAGCTCCAAACAGGAACATTAGTGTATATTTCACCATCGCTTTATACTGACTTTCATAGGTCAAGGTTAACACTGTTGGTGTCTAATACTTGTGCTGCATCCACTTCCTGCTTAAAAGGGGAAATAAAACACCTCCTAGCTGAAAATGTCATTTTTTTTCCTCTCCTGATTTAACTTTAGACAATGCGCGGCCGAGGAGCTGCCCTTTGCTGACAGCTCAGCGGACCTGGTGACGGCCATGTCTGCATTTCACTGGTTTGACAGGCCGCGGTTTCTGAGTGAGGCCCACAGGGTCCTGAAGCCCCAAGGCTGCTTGGCTTTGCTCAACTACACAATTGACATGGAGCTCAGCTACCCGGACTGCTGCAAACACACATTAAACCAAGTTTGCAAAGAGGTAAAGACAAAAGGTTTCATTGGAAACAAACATACACGGACACTTTTTTACTCTGTAAAAAAAACACACAAAAAAAAAACAGGCTTTTGTTATTGTACTACATTTTGTGATAGTTTAGGCTCTTTCAACTAACTCAGACTTATATTACACTACTTTAAAGGTCATACCTACAATGATCTTATCAAAATGATTAATATTGCCATAATAAAACATCCACAGAATGTGTAGACTGATTTTAAATAAAAGTATTAATGTTACATGCATACATGTATAATATACATAACTTTTCTAAACGTTTATGGCTCAAAAACATGTAAGTATTTACAACTGGTTACGATGCAAATAACGAAAAGAAAGAATTCTGCACAGATAGGAATACTAGGTTAAAGTGAGGTGAAACTGGGCTCAGGTGTTGCCAAACCATACTTGCACCATGATTAGCTCCGAGAAATTTGCTTTGTGGTGTTACATCTCTCTGATTCTAGCAAAACAAAAAGCAGGCAAAACAAAAGTGAACATTGGTCAAGCTTTTGAGTTTCGTTGCCAACTTAGGGAAGGAAAGGGGCTCCGATGCCACCTTCCTTGTTGCATGTTTTCTAATTGTAACCAAGGTTATCTGATACTGTAACGTTGCACAGGCGTGTTGCTGCAGGGTTCATCTGCAAGTGCGTTTGTGTCACATGATTCATATGTGCTTTTATCTGCTGTCAAAATCGGAGCGGCTGCTTGTTAATATCAGTTAAGGTTAACTAATCCAGTTTGTGGTGTTTGGCAGACCTGGCAACCGATAGCAAACAGTACAAATGAAGGCTGGAATGAGAAGTGGCGAGTATGAAAGCATCACTTATTTGGAAGGAGTTTAACTTGGAACTAATACAACATCAAATCTGCCTACCTGAATAAAAACAGCCATATTAGCACCCTCTCTTTTTATTCATGGTAAAACCATGAATTTCTATTTTCCATATTCTATATTCATTGTTTTTATCATTCTGCCCCCTGGTGTTTGTTTTACACATTCAGGTTCCACATAAATAATCTTTCATGTCGTCTACTGATTGGAATTTGCCCTTTTCAATCTTTAAATCAGAAGATTATTTTCTTATGTTTTAAAGAAGGACATAACATTTCTCTTTAACACAATCTGACTGTATAAACAGGTGTTGGTAGAAGAATATAAAATTGCATTCGGCAGGAACATCCATGGGGTTCCAATAATGGGAATCTGATCCAAATCATCTCCTATATTAACTCTGTCTTATTAGTGTGTGAAGAATAAACTAAGATAAAAAAATCAAAAACCACGAGACTATGTTAAATCCTAAAGCTATTAAAGCCAAGATTAAATTTCTGGCACTTTACAAAAACCATCGACAAATCATTATTTAGAAATGGAATAAAATCGAACAATATTGGGGTATATGACACAGTAGTAAAAAAAAAAGTAATATATTCAAGATCTTATATAATAGTTCATCAGAAGCTTTCAAACCTACATGTTAAATGCTATTTTTTTTTCTGCATCATATGTAGTTGGAGGAGCTTGGTATGTTAATTGTGATGGAATTTCATTTTTTTTGCTTCAGTTTTATGCAGCCTTACAACCTTACAGAAGTCCCCATCTTGGTCAAAGCTCTATTGAGCTCTACAGGGAGGCATATGGATCTATCTCCTATCCAAACAAGGAGTGGTGAGTGATGAATCACTTTTTTTTGGACAGTAATATTCATAAATATGATTTCTTTTTAATCTACACTTTAGCTGTGATGTCACAGAAGAGAGGTATAACCTTTTATTTCTATGTTTGATATGGATCCAGTAAAAAGTACATATACTGTGTTGTATTCCAGGCATGAGTGCTTTTGGGACAGAAGGGTTATGCCACTATCCAGTTACATTGGATTGGTGGAGTCTTTCTCCAGTTATCAGGCTCTTCTGAGAGAAGATGCACAGAAGGCTCACAGGCTATCCCAGAATATCTGCAACAGGTGAATGTTATATTTTAACGTTACCAATGCATCCATTTCTGGACATGTTTTAAACCATTACTGTCGTTATACTTTTCTCTAGAGTTAATGCTCATGCAGACTTTTTAAAATTAATAGTATTGATCAGTTTACTTGTTTTTTAGAAGGGTTTAGTAAAAATGGAATCATATTTAACATTGCATTATTATCGACATTCAACACAATAAGAAGTGTGTGCTTGAACAATATATTTAGCAGGGTATAGAGAAATTCAAGTATATTTATTTATGTATATTATTATTATTATTTATGCTTATCATGCCTCCTTTAAAAAAGTCTGTATGTATATGACAACTGTTCCCTTCTTCTGAGTCATCAGGCATTTTGTCTCGTCCCCTTTCTTTTTTCCTCCAGGCTGATGTCTGTAATGAAAGTGACCTCTGCAGAGACAGAAGTGATGGTGGCTGTCAAGTATTTCTACTTTCTAGCCTGCAAACCTCAAGAAACCTGACATCTGATGGCTCTGACCTTTTTAAAATAGTCTTAAAAAGGTCACATCAACTTTTACTTATCAATTCTTCTCACTGAAGAGAAGGGATTTCAGCATATTTTAACAGTTTAGGAAATTCTGAAATAGATGTTTTTTTGCTGAAATTTACATAAGATGGGAAAGTTTCATATCTTTAAATAACACAGAGCCCAGTGATATTTTTTTTTGTAACTTCTCAGAACGTTATCTTGAAGTGTCCCACATTGCCACTAGAGGGCGACATTTGATCAAATGTTCCATTGATAATCTGTTCGCATTATTTAGAAAAAAATCTGAAAACTATAAAACTAATTACTAATAAAAAATGTCCCTTTAAAAAAGTATAATGGACTTATTACTTTGCACAACCCAGATTTATACTGTTTTTTCAGTTGTACCTGGGTAAGAATAGAAGGAGCAAATCAATAGAATTACAGAGTTTAGGTACACAAGTTTAAGCAGCCTTAAACTGATACTTTGCTGAAAAAACTTTTAGTTGAAATAATTCAGTTGCTTCTAGCTTTGGATCTATTTTACCACTATAGTTTTCAAGATTTCTTTAAATGTAAAAAAAAACAACTTATATTTATATGAAGATATTAGGTCAAAACTAATATTTTTGTATTTATTCCTTCATTTTATCCCCCTTGAAAAACAAGGTAAACAGAATTAAGCCACAACCACCTTATTTTGGTGAGAGCTCTTCCTTTGATGTAGATTCCTTTTTTTTTTTAGCTATAATCCATTTATTTAAAGTTGTTTTTTAATCAGACCGGTTTTATTAACCCCAATTCCTTTCAGATTGATCCAGTTTATTCAGACCGTAGCTCCATCATTATCGCCATTCAAAAAAGATATCCAAACAAGGCCTGAAGTTTTTTTTGTTTGTTTTTTTATTAAAACCTCAGGTCAGTTCATAAAGGCCACCACATCTCATTCCAGCCACATCAATAAATAAGTTGCCCTACAACTGCATAACAATAGAACCAACTGTAAAACTTTTTTCTTTTTTCCTCTTCCCAGTATTCATGTTCCTTATGCATAACTTAAAGAAAGACAAGTGAATGTAGCCACTGAATATTGGTCTTTTACAAGACCACACCTGTGTGAACAGTAGTAACTTATTGACAAAAGTTATTTATCGCATAAAAAGAGTAAAGCATTTTTCCACTGGGAAATTTCTTCTCTGGAAAACAGCATCGTCATATTCATCAGTGCTGAAGTTTGTTACACAAATTTTAGTTTTAGAGACTTTTTACAACATTTTCACTTGATCTGATGATTTTAATCATTAAAAAGCATGAACAGACCTGTGCAACACCCTCAATAGAAAGAGTCACTTGACTCTTTCAAACATCAGACAAGCTATGTGAAGGTGTGTTGAAATGTTCCATTTAAATGCAAGAAAATGCAGCTTTGCAATGAGTTTTTTTTTTTCCATTACATTGCTCCAAGAACGCTCCATGTATCTGCTATTTTAATCTTTGCCAAACCCAATGCAGAAACATACACTACATTTTTAGTTGGTGCTGTCTTTCATTGCACCTATATGCATTTCACAGATGCACACGAGTTTACATGCTAAATATAGAAGGAGGAACTGCATCTGTAAGTTGTATTAGTTGTAATGGTAGGCATTGCAGGTAGTACTCAGAGGTCACTGTCTGCATCAAAAAGGTTTTTTGTCGATCTCGTGCAGAAAGCATACATTTGCATATCAACAAATATATACCTACTCATGTCAGAGATGCAGTTCTGGTTGTGACTAGTTAGTAGATTAGCTTTGCACATACTATCAAGTGTACACATGTTTTTAATACAAGCAACCCGTGGCTACACACATAGATCAGGCAGGGCCTTATGAGTATGCAAGGGTAATGATATTGGTCGCTCTGTTGGCAACCTCTTTTACAGAAAAACATAGCAAAATAAACAAACTTAGTCAGGACTGCTTTTATATAGAAGAAAAAAAACCCTAAAAAGTAGCATTAAACAAATTCAGTGGCAGCGACGTAATTGTTGGCACCTACTAGGAAAGCGACACAGCGAACACAGATCCACTGAGCCCAGTTTACCTTCTATAAAAAGGAAAAACAGAGAAAACTATGATAATGGCTGCAATAGTTGCAAATAATGCAAAATACTGTATGTCAGTATATTTGTAGTTTCCAAATAGTATTAATCCACAAACACCAATAAGTCTGGAATATATTAAATCTTCTCTGTGTTGGTATAAATGCAGAAGCCATTCATGTCACTATCAAACATCAAGCTTTTATCTGTAAGATTACAGCTCAGATCAATAGCTGTCCATCCCTTGAGATTGGATCTGCTGACAAAACATGGCGCACGGCAGGCTTCTGATGATTTATTTTTATTGATTTGTTTTTTGAAATATGTCCCCCCCACAAAATAATACCCTGTCACTGGAGTACTTCAACACGTCTCAGGGGTCTCTCCGTCTTTATGGACTGTCGCTCACAGAAGAAGGTTTGAAGTTGCGCATTATGACAAAGGAAGTGTTTTATGATTTCAAAAGGCAATGCTGGAGGAGTTGAAAACAAAAAAAAAAACAGATCTAAGAACATTGCAAAGGTACATTTTGGTTTGAATAAACAAATCAGAGCTTGTCCTGATTTGTGTTTGACACAAGACTTTTTCAGCCATATTCAAATGAGTATGGGACACCGCAGTGGTGTAAAGCCTCCGATGTTGTTTTAGGTAAAAACAGATTGTGTGATTTTTAATGGTAAAGTCAGAAATTGCTTTACTTTCCTTTTCATGTCCAGGCTCAGATTCTAACCTTTTTGTTATAAAACACCAGGGTGAGTTAGAATTGAAACCAAACAAGCTAATGTCTCATAAAGTGAGGCCGTCTCTTAGGTCTGATCTAAAGGTGTTTCCTTCCCCAAAGAGCAACATTTTACTGCACTGATCAGAGCTAAAACATATTAACTAAAAGTTATTCTTTTTACTTTCACTTAAGTAATATTTGATATTCCAAGCCTATTATGGAAACAGTAACTGAGTTTTTGTATAACTCTGACTAATGCATAGTCATGCACTTGCAGACAAGTTCTCTTTTTAAACTAAGCTGACACTTGGCTCATATTTGAAGCACTTGGTCCGGCAAGGAGAGTAGAGCCTCAGGTGTAACACTTTGCTGCTATATGATTAAGATTGGAGCCACTGGGCTTCTGTCACTGCTGCTGCAGTCACAGTCTGATCTGAACTGACACGGAAGAGGCTTAAAAAATAACTACTCCCACTAAGACGTTTACAGAAAAAAAAACAACAGTAAATAAATTTGTAAATGACCACAGCATTAAGATTTGGTGAGTATACATCACAGCTAAGCAAATCTTCTGCATGGAAATTTACATGGCCATAAAGTAACAAAAAGAAATGTTGAATAATACAAAAGAAAACACCAACTAGGTTGGTTACTAGATTAAAATTTGGGAGGTTTGTCCTGGAGATTCTGACAAATCTACCTTGACAGTGTTTGTGCTAATGCCTGAGGGCCTTAATCAAAGATTTAGCTAAGACAAAGCTTGGAAAATGTAAAATTTAGTGGCATTCTGCACAAACCATTTATAACTTAAAAGAACAGTCTGTTTCCGGGGCAAGTTAAAAGCAACATATCAAGTGTGACAAAGTCCCTAAAAGAAGAAAGATTCAGAATAGACTTTTGTGGTTTAAAGACCCAAAACAACGGAAATGCCCATTTGCATTTTTACTGCAGTTATAGAATAACCTGGTTCAAAGTATGCCAAATGCCTTTATGGAAATATCTGATGATTTTATTTACACCTGACACTCTGCTATACTTTTATTAGTCTGCTGCTGTGCCACAGAAAACAAATCTTTGGACTTGGAAAAATTTCAAGGACTCGTACATCTCTCAAATAAGAAATACCGTCTTGTTTTTCTATGCTCATAGTATAAGCCCCTTTATAAGAAGCAACCTGCATTGAAGAGAAATGTGAGAGGATGATCACAAGGAAGCCTGAGAAGCCCTGCACACGCTTGTCTACAGGGGAGGGCACTGGGTCACCGGTTTAGGGTAGAGGGGGGCCCAGAACCAGCCCAACCAACAATTAGCCAAACACATTGTTCTTGTTTTTATATGAAATATATTTGCAGTGCAATGCTGTAAATATGTTTCATATTACATTCACATAAACTCTTTCTGACAATATGTTTTTCCCGTTTGCCATTGCAGGGAAGTACCTCCATAACCACAAAAAATGTTTGGCCACTGACATGGCTTCTTCATTAAGTGGCTCCAGTAAAGGCTCGCTGCGCTGCAGGTAGAGACAAGAAAATAAAAAAGCCTAAATTTTCCCTCCTTCCCTGGGTCAGAATGCAGCTCAATAGGTTTGATATAGAAACAGTACCATGACTCTCACCTGAGGAACAAGCCACAGGTACAGCTTATCTTTGTTCACTCGCGCTTACAGAGAGTCTTCCTTTAAGCTATCAGCTCTTTTGATTTCGACAAACTCAGCAGTTTCTGTCAATCATCTGCTGTGTATCTTCGCTAGATAAATGTATAATTAGGATCAGTTAGATAGGTATTCTTAAAAAGGCTACATTGTTTCTAATTTTTCTAAGTCTAACTCTTTCTAATTTAAGACTGATGTAACCATCAGGCTCGTCCACCACTGCACCTGCAGGTTCTGGGCTGAAGTTGAGCTGCTGTGAATGAAAAAATCCTGCTGCAGAACCTCAACTGTTAAAGAAGGAAGTTGACAACATCTTGATCTCAAATGTAAACATTTCACACAAGCCAGTAGATCGAACCAATTGTGACTAAAACAGGGTATGAAAACCCAAAACATATAATACATAATATAATAACATTTAAAAAGAGTCAAAATTTCTATTTCTACGTTTGAAAAATGTCAAAGCATCAATTTCATGATCTTTTTTAAACTTAATAACTAAATATTTTTATTCAAATGAATAAGACTCATTTATTACATATTTTTCATCATGGATTTGTTTTATCCTTCTTAAAATATCTCTCACAAATCAGTTACCAAAAAAGCTTCTGATAATAACTTAAATATGTAAGGTTATCCACTGTTGACTTTTATGTGCTATAATAGAGAATGCCAAACAAACTTTTTAAAAATGTTTTTAACACATATTTGATTCAAAGATTTATTAATCAAGACCTTAGTTCATATATGTGGGGACCCATATCTTTATATCAGGGAAGCCCGTCAGCTGGCTTGATTGTGCAAGTTTTTTTTTAAAAGAGGAAGATAGAGAATGCAGGATGCTTCCTATCGATATTTTATTTAGCATAGGGAACTCCTAAAGTTTAATTTGCCTTGAAGGAGCTATAAGATCTCAACAATCTTTGTGTGGCAGTTTATATCGCCACAGTCCACGTCATGGAATAACAACAAATATACAGTATTTCTTAACATCTACTGTGGGTGACACATTTGCTTTGGTTTGGCTGTCCAAATTCAGCACAGCATTTAGAATTTTCTTATTGTTGACTCTGCTAAAGCTGAAGGAATAGGAGCTACAATTAGCCCAATTCAGAATCAGTTTAAGTTTAAAAAGTGGCTTATGGTTTTTTGGTGCACTTTCCTTCAAGACATGGATTATATAAATTATATTAAAAGCTTCCATTTGTCAAATTTTATCTAAACAACATGCAGCTGAGAAACAAACAAAGCTACACTACTTCATATCAAAAGTGTCATCTCACAAAGATAGAAGAAACTGGATTATGACAACAAAGACCACAGACATTGGCTGTGCAGCTGAAGGATCTGACAAAGCAATGATTGAAATGAGAGGTATTTTACCTACAGCGGTGATTAGTGAAGAAGAAACATAGTTGATCATTAAAAGGCTACAGCTGTTGATGGCAGCAAGGAGCTAAAGAGCAAATGAGAAAAATCTATGGGAAGAAAAGCTGAAAAGGATGAACACACCAACCAGAAACACAAAGAGGACAAAACATACCAAAACAAGCAATAAAGAACCTTAGCAACGGGTGTAACAGAAATTAAAAGAAACATCCTACATGACAGGAAGTAGGTTATCCAATTAAATCTGGAACTAAAGCTAAAATTAGAGTTCAAACCAACACCAGACGTACATAAAAATAACTAACTAAATATTCAGGAATCTTTTAATAAGAGTTTGCTTTAGCTATGTCTAAGGTCAGGCACAATAATATCAAGTGAAAATGAGATCTTATAGGTGAAAGGTGAAATCCAAGTTGTGCACTTTTACTATTTAGGTTACTGAGGAGGTTTGTCACCAGTCTGGAGAAGTTATGATTTGTTTAAATATTACCCTTTGCAATGAAATTACTATAAAGAAAATGCATAAAACTAAAGATTGACATTGGAAAAAGTCTCAAGATTTTAAAATGAAAATGTCCAAATTTTATATGCCAGCTTAGAACAAGCAGCTGGAGATTTTACAAAGAAATTTTAATTATTTCCTTTAGTAAAGCAGGTTGGGTCTATTACCTGCAGAAAATGCAAGAATAAAAAGTCCAAGGAAATGATTAATAAATGATTAAACTATTAATAAAGCCCATTCAGCAGAAAGAAGCTAATTCTAATATATTCAAATCAAATATTCAGGCAACCTTCTTTTTCTGACTCAAGGAGTCAGAAAACATTTCACTTCCACTGTAGAGCCACTTATGGAGGCATCAAAGCTGAACTAAGCTAATTAGACATTTACATTTTTAAGAGGGTTCAAAAATGATAAACTTGAGACACATATTTCTCTTGAGGCATGTCGAGTCTGTTAATCCCTCATCCCCTTTGGGTGAAGAAGAGTTAAACACTTTTTTAAATCCCCTTGTTTACTTGACTCACTATCTGTGGAAACCAGAAGTAAAAGCAAAAATTTGGGTATTGGCTCATTTTTGCTATATATGTCTAATTATGGGCAAAAATGTGATCGAGTTTGATAGATTCTGCTGTACGACATTAACTGTCTTTAACCAATTATTCATTATAAAGGGGCTTTATAAAAAATACTGTATATTCAAAATCAACATTCCCCTCCCAAATTAATTGTATTCATTAATTATTTTTATTTTAAAACGAGTTAAAAAGAAAAGTTAAACAGTTAAAACTGTGCTCTGGGTAATGCTGATATACAGGTGCTGGTCATAAAATTAGAATACCATGAAAAAGT
>JAUZNJ010033545.1:0-13110 GCA_034780135.1 Jordanella pulchra | reverse complement strand
TCCATCCATCCATCCATCCATCCATCCATCCATCCATCCATCCATCCATCCATCCATCCATCCATCCATCCATCGCTGATGCAGCATGTGGTTTGTGATACCTGATTTCTAAAAAAAAAGAAGAAAAAAAGCACAGTGATTTAATTTGTTTAACTTTGCAGAATTATATTCCGTTCCAATGGAGAGTTTTCAAACAACCTCATGGTATAGCATAAAAAGCAAATTTAAGTCTTGGCTTTGACCAAGCAATTCCAAACTTTTGATTTACTTATTTTTTAAGAGTTATTCAGAAGAGTTACTGGCCTCTCTGTTGTATTTAGTCAGAAAAAGTTAATTTATTTGCATCAAGCCTGACTGGGACAAAAGAGGCTTTAAGTGCTTTAGATGTGATTGCGGTTGATTTTGTAAGTAGTCAATTTGGTTGACCGACCACCTGGGAAACTTCACCACACTACAAAATGTATTACCCTTTATGGATAATATCTTGTTGGGCTTATGAATCTTTACAGTCTGATAGATTTTATTTCTCGCCTTCTCTTGAATTTATTTAAATGTGTTGATATTTGAATTCTAAATTTCTGACTCCTGCTTGATCAATATTTGAGTCAGCTGTTTACAATTATTTAAACATGACTTTTGTATTTACTCAGGTCATCATTTTCTGATTTTTTTTACTAACTTTTAAATGTGACAATAGTGTTAAGTGGGGCACTTTTCCACAACATGGTACATTATGTTGTTATATATTCAGTTTATGCGTTAAAGAGACATTATATATGTTTTTACCGAAACATATCTGTAAATAGACTTTTTATTTGACCATTTATGGCCAAAACATTGTTTGAGGAGCAGACTGACACCTGAGTAGTTCAGTGCAAAAGCCTCTTAAGCCTGTAGCCTGTTTTCCTTAATTTACTTCAGGTCAGACATTCCTGACGTTAACTGAGACACCAATGTCAACTCCAGGTAAGGTGGAAAAAGTAAAAAAAGAAAAGAAAAACAAACAAACAAAAACCTTAAGTACGAACAGGAAGCTGCAGCTCTGGGTTTTGGCCACAGGTGGCAGTATCTATAACACTTTACAATAACCATCATTTATAAATGGTAAAGAAAACATTTTTAATGATTAACAGATAGTTTATTAATGTTTGATAATCATTTATAAACTGCATCTAAACCATTTATAAAAGGTAAGTAGTTTATATTCAGCTTCCATGTTGGTTTAGCCCTAACCCTACCATAGTGGGCTTCTTGCCTAACCCTAAATTGTTTTTGATGAATGTTTTCATGCCATGTTAGTTTAGTCCTAACCCTAACATTGATGGACTTAAGACCTGAACCAAGCCTTTATTTTTAATGCAACTTTTTAATAAGTGATTTATTTACCTCTTATAAATGGTTTAGATCCAGTTTATAAATAATTCAGACATTAATAAACAATCTGTAAATCATTAATAATTGGTCTCTTTTCCCTTGTATAAATGATTTCTTTATGGTTATTGTAAAGTGTAACTGCAGTATCATCAGAAAACTCTGTAATGCCTTTAAAAAATCTTTAATGCTCATGGACATGTCAGACTTTGTGCAACTGATTTAAATTTTTACCTTAACTTTTTTTTGAGCTGTTAATAGAATTAATAGACGAGGAACAAAAAAGTTCTCAGAGTTAGGTTTTGGAAATATTTCTGTCACAGCTGTAAAAGGATCTCTACCAGACTCCCCAACATAAATAATTATGAATTGAAACTTTTCTGTACAAAACTCCCAGAACGTATAAATAGTGAACACGGTATTCAATATTTTAGATAATCTGGTAAAAAAAGGACAAATCACGACTGCAAATCTGTTGCAAAAAGCAGCAACCTGTTGATGAAACCAGAGATCACTACTGAGCTCCCCCTCACCTTTCATCTCTTATATCTCTCCCTACGAATGACTTCTATGATAATAATCTCTGTCTGGATTTATGAGTCTCTCTAAGATTATTACAATTTTTCAATAAAGCTTAACATTTCTATGATTAATTCCAGAATTTGGGCAGAAAGACTGATGTTTTATGATGGAAGATATCTTGGAATCATAGTGGATTTTGGGGCAAATGTATTTATTTCATGAGTATTCATTAACTTGTATAAATATAAAAGACAAAATCGTTTTTTTATATGTTGGGGAAAAATAATTAATATTTATATTTTAAGCCTCTTCACAAATGGGCAACAACTCAACTCATGTTTATTTAATCAAACTGGATTTTAGGCTTCTTTGCTGAAAAATAAAAAAAATATATATCTCTGATGTTAATTTTTCAAAAATTGTGTTAATGTATGACCAACCATAGACCTACAGATATCCATCCAAATATTAGGCGTGATTTTACAAAATGTCTTGAGATGACAAAGGCAGTTTTTTTGCCCCTGTGTTGCCACGGTTTTCTGGGTGTATACCAGCTGGGAGTCGCCATCACACACGCCTGGCACACAGAGGGTCCATGATAGGGCTCACCTCTTTGCACTATGCTGAACCTTTACATTGTGGACCCAAATGCTGGCTGACAGACACCAATCAAGTGAAATATAAACCCTAAACAAAGATAAAGGTAAGTTGGGACTCACCCTGCAGAGGCAGCAGTGGCGCTGGCAGCAGAGCTGGTGCCGGTCTTGGTGGTTGTTTATTGGCGTCAGGGTCACAACCTGAACTCCAACAATGCCGACAGCTGAAGCAACACTTTCCTGTGTGAACAAGTTGTTACCATCTTCTCGCAGCTTTTCCAGAGACAGAATCAGAGCTAAAGAAATCCTTGTCACTGATTTGAATATTGTTTTTTATGTTTTCTTAACATTTCGGGGTTTTACTTTGACAAGACAGAAAGTCTCTTTCTCCGCTGCTCTGCTGGCGCCTCGCCTTTCTCTCTTCTCTGCCTGCCTTTCGACAACAACTGAGAGGAAGATGCTCGCTGGCGCTGGCTGTGTCTCGTCGCCCATGGCAACCAGTTGCTATAGCGATGGACCTGAGCTCATTGGGAGACGGAGGTGATGATGGAGAGGCTGGGAGGCCTATGGAGGGACTGCGATAAACTGGGAATTTTTATAGGGAAGTTAACACAGTAACAAATTGCATAAGAGTTAGCAAAAGCATAAAGGAAAAATGAAGAGCACATTTTTGAATACCTGGTTCAACTCCTCAGGAAAAGGGGGATAAAGGGGGAAAATTTAATCCCCTCCCTCTTAAAAAGATTTTAAACTTTTTAAAATAAGAACAATAAATATAAATATTGTGACATTTCTCTTTGTAATGATCTTATTACAGACAACAAGCCGACGGCTGGTGATGTTAATTTTCCACATTCAAATACTTGGTTTTGCACTAATATCTAACAACTTTTTTAAGGAATAGCATGCCATATGAAATGATGTGACATTTTAAAGTGTTTACAGATTGATTTAATGCTTCAATATGCTAAATGTTATAATGGTAGGAAAAAAACTTTAACTTTGAAATGTTGAGTTAGGTTTCTGGTTTAATGTCTCCCAAAAGAATGCAGGGAAACAAATTGATAAAACCAAGGCTAACATTTTTGACTACTATTCTAAAAGTTGTGTTAAGCTGAAAAAAAGACAAACCCCCCCCAAAAAACTACACATTAACTAAAGCAATGTTTCTTAACCCTTGTTTTGAAGGCCCATCGTCCTTTATCTTTTAGATGTGTCTCTATTCAAGCACAACTGTTTCAGATGATTGCATTACAATCTTGGCAGCCATCCCATGTTGTAAAAGCCTATTAATCACCTTTTAATGTAGGTAAGATGTGTTAAGAAAGCCTGGACTAAAGTACATCATACACTTATAGTGGTGACAGTTCTTACTGTTGTTCTTCAGCAAGGACTTAGACCCCGAAAATGAGGTGATTAGGTTTTGTTTATATTTTGTTTTATTGATTTTTTTTAGCATTTCCTTGTTGTTTATTATGTTCTATCAGGTCTTGCCATGTTTTGTTTCTTTTTTGCATTAAAACTCACACAAAGCTTGTCTGCTTAACCTTCTAGACAGAGCCACCAATGCAACTAGTTTAACATGAGCTTTTCTAACAAAGTATTTATAAGATCCGTGCTTTTTTGTTCGTCTTGTATGTCTGCTTCTGTCTCCTTGAAACCCCAGCCAGCCTCGGCAGAAGGCTCACACCAAGTGTGATTCTGCTGTTAAAGAGAGTTATTCCTTTCCATTACCACTGCATCTATGTTTGGTGTGAGTGAATGTAAGTGAATATCTACCGTTGCCACATGCTCATCCAGGAGGAATAAATCTAGCAAAGTAAGTGACTTGATGCAATCAGATGGTTTCCTTAGACAGAAAACTTTTAAGCAGTCTGACTGTATGATCTAGTTGAATGGTCTCTGTAAAGTGCCTTGAGGAGATATATGTTTTAATTGGTACAATATCGGTAAGCTGAATTGAATGTAATAAAATTGTTCCTCTGCTTCTTGCTTGATTTCCCTGTGCTAGACCATTTTTAGACTTTCTTAATTTTATCCTTAAAACTCAGCCTGATTTCAGTTCTGCACTGTGTTTGGGTCTTCAATGTGACACATCGCAAAATCAAAACAGTAGGTATTAAGGAAAGAGATTTCAGGTTTTGAATGGCCTTACTAGGGTCGAGAAAATTGATTTTTTTGTAGAAACCTTATGATATATACTCTTTGTTACCAACATTGTAATGAGGAAAGTATGTTTTTGTAGTTGAAGTTGCTTGGTTACAAAATGATGCAATCACAAATCTGTGTAGGTTTCCACTTGTCAGTTATAAAATAAACTGAAATAAAAAGGATGCTTTGCTATAAAAGAAATTAATAAATTGAAGCCCTGACCCCAGACTTTGATCTTATAGAACAGAAAAAGTAAAAATAAAAAGACACTCTGGCAAAGTCACTATACTATAAGACTCAGACCTAATAAGCTAGCTTGCTAAATGTTTACAGAACTAGACAAATACACAATAGAGTCTAATGCAGCAATCTATTTTTGACACCAAATTTCTGCTTCAATTTCTGTTTACTACTTAGAGGCAGCATTTTCTATTCTGGCAAGCACTGGAAGGTCTGCAGTTTGACGGGGTTTAGAGCATGTCGGTAAAGTGGAGATAACCAATACAGCACCCATTACTTATTGAGATCAGTATCTGTTATATGACAAACTAAATGTTTCCAGGTACATCAGAAAAGGTTGCTAGAATCATCTCCTTTTTCTATTTTGAGAAATAATTGATGAAGGTGTTTGAATGATAAATGAAAGCAGCAGAAAAAGGTTGGAATGTTGACAGGGTTTAACAAGATTAGGAAATCCTCCAAGCATAGCAACATCAGTCGTTTCCAAAGATTTTTGTCATCAAACAATTGGTTATTGTTTTCTATAGCAAATTAATGGCTTACTGTGCCAACATTAAATAAAAGCTCTGGTTTGAATATTTCATGATGAATCATATTAGATCTTTTTGATCCTGCTTTCTAGTAATTTGGCTTGTAATGTGTTTCATTGTTTATCCATTTAAATATGTGTTGACTTAAGTTAAAAAAAAATCTGCTCCTCTGCTGAATTAATTTAAGGCTTTGCTTTGAATATTGTAAATTTATATTGTGTTTTATGTGTCCTCTTTAGAAGAGAAGGGAGCATGAGCAGGATGCATGAAAAACAATACAATCTTTTCATTTGGACATCACTGTAAAGAATGAAAAAAAACAACACTTGACAGAAAAAAAAAATGTTTGATAAACAAAATGGTATTTACATAGCACCTTTCACATACATTAGAGTCACTAAGTGCTTTGCAAATGTGCAGATTTAAAACAGTACAAAAGATCATATCTATATAAAACAGCTAAGACACTAGAGTTAAAAAGATTTTCAAAAGATATTCATTTTTATCCCTTTTATGCATTATTTCATCTCTTGTTCTATTTTCTCTCTTATCACATACAAAAAAACATGGTTTGCTGAAGGTGCAGTTAACATAATCACAGTGTAACAAATAGGGATTGTTTAAAACAAAGTTTGAAAACTGACTACAGCACAGCATAGTTCCTCCATTGTCTTATAGTTTGACAGGCCATCTAAATCTGTAAAGCAGGGAAGCTTTGGGCCAGAAACAGGCAGCAGCTTTTTGGGGTGGTCCCATCCAACAACTTTGGCCAAACATAAGCCTTTTTTAAAGAATATCCATAGTTTGTTGCTCAGGCACAATATTTATTTTCTTTACAATGACACTGGTATGCCATGAGCCATGAAATTAAATTTGGAGCTCTGGAAGCTTCACAAACCCCTCTACAAGACAATCACAAAGGTTCATGCGATCCCACCACCATCCTTGGGATGAAAGGCAATCTGCTCACAGACGCTCATTTCTTGCCTGTGGAGATCTTAGGAATGGCAGACCAGGAATCTTTAGTCTTCAATCCCTGCTCAAATTAAGTAGGGCTGCTGGCTATCCCAGAACAAGAATATATAAAACAGACTTTCAGCAGAAATTCTCTAAGAGTTTACAAGAATGACTTGGAGATAGCAGAGACTTGGTGCCAGAGCCAGAAAACCCCAAAGAGCAAAGGCCTCCGAGCTAGGCCATCTGAGTACAAACCCATCCAGCAACACACCCTAGGTTAAGCTTCACTGAACTTTTGAGATACCCAACTTTTCCAAACAGTAGACCAGAGGATACAGGTGTAATGACCAGAAAACCGAAGACCCAGAAGTCAACCAGAACTAAAGGATTTTTCTAAATAGTTTATGAAGTGTGAAACCACTGTAAGTCAGGAGAGATTCCCCAGAGTCAGCAACCAGGACTTCTGGAAGGAGATTGGACAGTCTTGTGACAAGGCAGAAACAGATCCAAGGGAATGCACGGGATCAGATCTCTGAGAGAAGAAAAAGGCAGATTGATTAAAGGGACAAACCAGAGTTCGGGGGCTGAGAGCAGGTCTGGAGTCAAAGCCGGGTGATCCTTAGGAGAATCCGAAAGCAGGTTCAGGTCACAGAAAACAGATCAGAGATCAAAAACAAACAAAACAAAACAATAACAGGTATGGAAGGCTTCAGGCAGGCTCAGAGAATCAGGAGGCAGAATCAGACAAGAAGACAGAAAGGTTACAGGAATGCTGGACAAAACTCACCGACGGCTCATGATAATCTGGCACTACTGACTGGCCTGAGAGCTGGTTATATAGTCAGATGAGTAGGTGAATCTGATGGAGGCTGATTAGAAACAGGGCAGAGATTACTGGTGTGTTGAATCCTGAATCAGAGCAGCACTAGTGGCAAAAATCATGAAAACAGGTCTGCCAAAAAATAAGACAAGGAGATTGTAAAGTCTTGATTGTAAAGTATTTAGTTCTTTGTACAGCAAGCTAACAAGAAGCCAGTAAGAAGTATATGGTACCTGATAGTGATGTGTTTTAAGCTGCTCTTATATAAAACTAAAACATGTTTTTTCAGTTAGGGTGTAAACACTGATATAACTTTAATGTTTATGTGTTTCTTGATATGCTAATTATGAATGCATTAGCAAAAGAGTCCTTTTAAATTGAGTCCACACATGTTTTACCTGAGCTAACCTTATTGATTACGGTTTTCAAATTTTGAATGGAAATTGATGTAAATTTGAGCCATATGTGTGCAGAGTTAACAGTTTAATCATAAATTGAGCTAAATTCACACTTTAATTTGTTATCTTAACACACAGTTAGGCATGTGTTCGCAGAACAACATAAGACAGTCCAACATTTATTTGATTTAATAACATATTTGCCGCCCCCATTGGGGATGGGCATTGTATATGAAGTTATTACATAACACAGTTTTTAATTTGTTTGTTTTTTCTCTGGTTCACATTGTGGCAAAGGAGACATGCCATGTGCCATATGGAGAACAGGAGGGGTATGTCATGTCTGTGACATGAAGCATTCCTTTGGAAAGAAACAAGCAGAGATAGAAACAGTGAGCACTGAATGCAGAGTTATTGCATAACAATACAAAGTAGGTAACCTAATAATTTTATGAAGCTGTATATTCAGTTTACATCAGGTAAAACAAAAAGACAAAAAGACAGCTATTTCATTAGTACAGATAATGCCCTGATTTGTTTATTTTTATCTTGCGCTATCATCACTTCAGCTGAAATACAATAAACCCGAAAACCTGCACTTCATTAACAACTCTCTAAATAAATACTTCAATGTCTACATTGCCCTTTTTCCACCTGGTGGGAAATCTATGTATTCCAGTTGTGACCAGCAGTGATGTTGACACCCAGAAACATATGGAAATCTTATCTCCCCATATGAACATAAACATAATTAACAAAATTAACTAAATCTATTGTCTATTAGATCCTCAGTGATTATTTCTGTTTGTAAACTGACTAATGCAAAACATGTTTACTCAACAAACTCCCCAGAAACACAGTGCTAACAATTATAGAACTACAAATAGATTTTATTAATTCGGATAATAAAGAGTCCCCTTTGCTTCCCCAGCAGTAGAAATCCAAATGTAAATACAGTGCATAAGGTTCATGATTGTTTTATAGTTTAAAGTTGAAATTATGAGCTCCATCTTGTGGAAGGAAAAATATTGAATATGTTTTTTTAATAAAAGAGTGTAGGCCTACTACACTAAGCCAGATAACAAATCATATTATGTATGACTGTTAATTATTAGTATATCATCTCTGTGCAAATTTATGAACACACTATTTATGTTCTGATCATGTTTGTGTAAAAGCAAAGAGGTGATATGTGACTGCAATCAGAGCAAACCTAAAATTATCCCAAACATGCTCACTTGAAACTGCAGCTGCATTGACAGACAGCTGTATTATTACGGGGCTATAATTGTGGCTGTTTGATGGAGGCATCAGAACAGCATCTGTAACGAGACCGTGGCAAAATCACAGCTCTGAGCCGGCATGTGCTCTAATTATCACCTCTTTTGGTGTATTCCATGTGTAAATAAAAAAATAAAAAAATCATTGGATCCGATGATATAAAATGGGGATCCTAAGAGAGGATGCATTAGTTGTTCTTTGGTTTAAGCAACTACAGTACTTATCATAGCAACTTGGAGAATTTGATATTTATTGTCATTTTCACACCTTGAATAATGTTATGTTTTTTGCTACCAAGCCCAAAGTGTTTTTAGAATTAGTAGAAGCAAAAGATGTCTCTGGTACAAAGAATAATTTTAATTTCCCCCAAAAAAAGTTCTCAATCTCCATTTATAATGACCTTAATGATTGTTACATTCAGTCTGGTTGTGAAAAACACTTGGTCTACACTACTGGCATCATAGAAGAGTTTTATGAAGGGTCAGAAGTTTTTAACAGAATTAACAGAATCCGATCTAAACAAAGAGGTCCAGTAGAATTTCTTTTCTTCAGGCACCTAACCCAACCCAACCCAAGCCTCATCCAAAATCTCTACCTGATTGGACATCAACTCTATCATTGTCTTTTAGAAATGTGATTTATAAATAGGTCTGACTTGACCTGAATGGATGATCAGTTTCTCACTATGACTCCTCTCCTGGAAGTAGACTTTAGCATCTCTGATCGTGGGATCAGACACTAATACCAAATGTAACTAAACATCTAACTGTAGTAATACAGTAGGGGTGATACAACAGCCAAAGTTGCACCTAATGTCATGATTGGTTGGATGTCATACTGTAAAGGCTGTGAACAAGCATATGCTTGCTAATCTAAATGATTTAGATTATCTCAAAAACTCTTGGGTGTTCTCTCTGGCAATATTGAGAATATATGCTGTTATCACTGACATTTTATTTTTTAGAAAAGACTGATGATTACAATCTCCTTCATTGTTGATTCTGATGCTACATTTGTCCTTTAAAGAGATTCCTGAAATCACTTTCTTTTTGAGATTCTTAGCGTTTCGCATAGATTTTTTATTTTTTGTTACTTTTGCGTTTGTTATAAAGAAACAAAAGTGTAAGTTAGAAACAATTCACAAAAGACAGCTCTAAAGAACATCAGACTAAAATAGAAGACATAAAATAAAAAAAGATCTTTCAAACTTTAAAGAGTGCAGTTTCTTGGAGAAAAACCAAACTGAAGCACCTCATGAACATTATATGCATCCGATAAACATTGTAATTGCTTAAACTCTTGGGATGCATTAGCAGCTTAGTCTCTTCATAGTCCCTATCATCCAACTGGGTGTCCTCAAGCCCCTTCCAAGCTTTTAATATTGATAATGCACATTATGTCTTTGGGTTTAGGGAAAATCAAGCTCTCTGCAGTTCACAAAGCTATGATGTGAGGATGTGAGCAGAGCCTGAAGTAACTTATGTTTCTCACTGTGCTCTCACCTGCATTGTTTCTTCCCAACGGCATTCTTTTGCCACAAACCGACATGATATACCTCTCCTCTTCTCCATATGACAAATGACATGCCTAATTTCCCACAAAGCAACCCAGAGGAAAAACAACAACAACAAAAAAACTGATTATTAAAACCGTATTATGCATACAAGACAGTTAAACAAAAAAACAAACAAACAAACAAACAAACAAACAGACAATTATGAAACAGTGATCCACTGATATGGCATGGATTTCATGTTTGAGAAGCGAAGTTTAGCTTAAAACAGATAATGAGTCAAATGCTACTTTTTTGAGCCCCAGTGTGTTTTTTAAACCAATTTCCAATGCGAATTTGTTTGATAAAATAATGTTATATTAAATGATTTGCATAAATCAGTACCCTTTGGTTATTAACCCTCACTGATTGTTCCTGAGAAAAGACTCAATGTAAGGATGACCTATCTTCTTTAGCTAGGTATAATGAAGCTTAAAAAGTTGAATTTAGGCAACTCAAAGTAAAGTTTTCTAGAAGACACCTAATCTCAGTGCTCCCCACCCCCAGTTAGAACTGAAGAAGCCTCTCTGATGAGAGGCGAAATGTCTTCTAGAAAACTTCATGTTCAGTTGCCTAAACGGAATTTTTTACAAGCTTGACTATGACCTGGATGACCGAGAATCTTCACAGGTATAATGAAATTAGTAGCGAACAGACTCAAGGGGACTCTTTTAAAAAGGACTCTTTTGTCATATTTAGGCACACATATGTAATAAGCATATGAGGAAACACTTAAGCATTATAAAGTTATTATTGTTTTAACCCTTTGTGAAATAAGGTGTGTTTTAGCTTTATAAACAACAGCTCAAAGCATTTCCGCATGGGATACCATAAAGTCACCATTATCTCATATTATCTTGCTTTATAACGCAGTGAACACATCAAATCATCAAAATTTATCAAGAAACCAAATTATTTACCTGGAAACTCTTTCCCCAACTTTTCCAGATCTGTAACCTCTGTGACCTCCAACCTCTGTTGGAAAAGGATGAGTTGTCTTCAGTATTCAGTAGCTTAATATGTCAGGCCTGTAGCAAAGAAGCCAGCATAATTTTGTTTCAGATACTTTACACATCCAGTCTGTGGTATCTTAAAATTTCTTGTAAACTCAAAGAGATATGTTGCAGAATAGTTTGTTTTTGCAATGAGCAAGTTTGTTAGATTCATGTTGCCTATGATTAGTCTACAGATTCTGGTCATTGACTTGTTGGCGTTCATTCATATCTTTCCAATGTTAACCTCTCAAAGAGGGACATTCATGGTATCCCCGATGCTTAGCACTTGGCTGCAAACCACCCCAGGACATGCTGTAGGCCTCAGCATCAGGGAGCCAGCAAAACAATGTCATCTGAAAAAGTCAGGGACAAACCCCACTGATCCCCAAAACTCCCTCCCTCCGCCATTACTAAAAACCCTTTCCGTAAAGGGTATAAATTTGATTGGGGACAAAGGACAGCCCTACCGGAGTCCAACATGTACTGGGAACAGATCAGACTTGACGGCAGTACAGACCAAACTTCTGCTCTGTTCATGTGTAGACCGAACGGCTCCATATTAACAGAGCGCCCCTCACAAGTCACCACACGGCCCATGGTTGAACGACTTCTCCAGGTTTACAATAAACATATATACAGGTTAGGCAAACTCCCATGAACCCTTTAGCACCCCACAGTGTAGAGGTGGTTGAGGAACAACAGTCATTTCTACCCCCTGAGACTGGGGTTCAACAATTCGCTGGGCTCTTTTCTACAGGAGCCATACAAGGGTGCCTTCATTCATAATGGCTCTCCAATGTGAACCTCCTCTGGAGGGATATTTATGAATAGAAACATGAGGATGGCATGTCCAAGTTGGTGTGTCTTGTAACAATTTTTTACAGTTTTTAGGAGTTGGTACTGCTCTGGTGACAGCCAAGAAAATTTACAAAGACTCCTGGATTAGTGCCAAAACATCTTCAGAAAACTGCGTAAACATCTGGTCAATTTAAGCCTGTTTTGTGGTTGCTATGACCCAGATAAATGAGAATTTACACAGGCATGATGCATTACAATCTAAGAATGATGCCCTCATGTTAGTGCTGGAGTATGTGCAAATTTCCAGGGCTCTCATGCAAGCCAACCGATCAGACAAAACATCCTGGGTGTTGAAACGTCTTCAGAAACACTGAGCAAAAGTCTGGTTGCCTTCCATTTTAAGCCTGTTTTGTTGCCATAGCTAATTATCTCAAATGCAGAATAAAATAAAACAATATGAAATGCAAAGACTCCTTTTATAAAAAAAAGAAAAAGATGAAACATATTTTACAATCAGTGGTAATTTTAAAGGTGAGTATTATTTAAATGCGAAAAACCAGTATTATGTACACTACTTACGAACAGGCATACAGTAGTTTTTGATGTACAGTCTCTGACATCTTATTTTGACTACCTTCTATCTTCTTAGGTCAATATGAACTGTCTATCTTTAATTACGGATGGTGTCCTTGTTTTCTTATTTTAAAAAGAGAATGATTGCTTTTGAAAGAAGACAGAGACGTCAGGAAGGTGCTCCTTGCAGTGAACCCCAGGAAGGCTGCAGGCCCAGACGGAGTCCCTGGCAAAGTGCTAAAAGCGTGCGCGGGCGAGCTCGCCCCCACCTTCACCAGGCTCTTCAACCTGTCCCTGGCCCAAGCCACCGTTCCGCCCCGCCTGAA
>JAUZNJ010033543.1:0-13112 GCA_034780135.1 Jordanella pulchra | reverse complement strand
CAAGAGCAACAGGAATAACAGGAAGACAGGGGCCCAGCTCACATGAGCTGGCAGGCAGATCACAGATCCCAACATTGGGATGCTTAAGTTTTCCTTGATTTGAGTGAAGTCTTTAAAATAATTTCCATTCTCTCTGTTAATTGCTCAAAAAGTTCCTTTAACATTTATTTTATGATCTAGTTTTGCCTTTTATGCTCTAATAATGCTTTGATAAATGCAAAATGAAGACGCAGTATTTTAAATGTGTTCATGATGTGTGTAAACTGTGATCGTATCATTTAAAGCATCGTCCTTGGCAATAAACCTATTCATGACCATAAATATAAGTTTTGCATATTGTTAGTTCTGTGGAGAGATTATGAGTAGTAGGGAGTAAATCATCCTCTCATGGGTGAAATTCCTTACTACTACTACTCTATATATTAGAGCACCTTTTTGACAAAAAGTAAAAACAAATCCATAACAATTTGTTATTTTAACCTGATTTCTTACCTTATTGACACAACTATGTCCAAGGATCTATTCTGCTATACAGACATCTACAATTTGGTTCTAGAATACTTTGGTGTGCTGAGGAGATCTATGGAAAAATATTTTGCATTTTAAAATAAAAAAGCCAGACATCGAACATTTAACATCAAACATTGAAAAGTCAAACATGGCTATTAAAAAAAGTAAAAACTTATGATATTTTACTTTAATGCTGCAGCTTTTGTATTATTAAGAGATGGTTTTAATTTAAGTAATTTACATTATCCCACAAAAAGTGGTTTTAACTACATAAACCTGCTTCAAATTGTACATATTAATCCCTGTTTATGCTTTACAAAAATATATATTTCTTGTCTAGTTTAACAGGTTAAAACCAGTTGTGTATTGGAAAATAAATGTTGGTAAATTAGTACAGCTTGAAGCTTGCTCACTACACAGTCAATAAAGTCTGATATGTAAATGTGACATTCTTACATTAACTTTGTAAAACAAATCATCACCTGTCCTTAGGTGTCTCTCCTTCATATGCTCAGTACGTCTGTATAAGTTCTCCCTCTTGGCCCATTCTGGCTGGTCGTTATGACAGGCGCTGTCATAAAGAGACAGCCAGTGGGGTTAGCAATCATGAGATACTCATTACTAAAACATTGCAATCTGTTTCTTCATGGCAACAAAACATCTTCTCCCACTAAAATGCACTATTAAATTATTCAGTATACCAATAAATAAATAGAAAATATACAAAACTTACTGTGATCATACGATACATGGTATCAGATTTTAAGAGTTAACTCAGTTCAGGTCTCTCCCCACCCGTATGTCTTAAAATAATTGGGGGGGTTTTCTGTACTAATTCTATTTTCTTTAACCACTGTGGGTTTGGTACTGCCACGAAAGTTACTGCCTTTTGAAGGCGCTTATTCCTCAGAGCTTTCTCTTGGTTTTCTGGGTGGGATTACAGGACTTTAACCAATTCAATCTAAGTCAAGCAGAAAAACAACACAGGTTACAAAGTTGGGCTCATATCTGAAAGTAGTTGTTGATGAACAACAAAGATGAAACATGTAAAACTGATCTGGTGGGTTCGGATACCTCAGTGGTTTCAGCAACCTATGTGTCTCACCAAATTGCTATTTGATAGGTTGTGTCATTGTGTTGATCCCTTCTTTATAAGTGTGCTGCTCGTTTTTTAAAACCACGGTTAAAGATATGTTGCAATTTATCAAACCTAGTTCTTGAGAAGAGTGACTGTATTATCTATATAAGCTGTTATATCTATATAGGCTGCCCCATCTCTTCAAATTCATTTTCCAAACCTTTTGACTTCCCCAATGAAGATCATTACTGTTTTGAAGAAAAAAAAGTTAATCTGATCCAAGCAATTTAACTCTTGATGGAGACATTATAATTTATACTTTATAGCATTTCAAAACTAGAGTTAGACAACTTTATTGTCATTTTATTATACACAAGGTGCAGCCAAAACTAATTTCCGTTGCATACAGCTTTCGACAATATACTGAATTTGCAATGGTAGAGAATAGCAGTGCAATGCAATCATGGAAATAAAGTGCAGCAGTGATAGGAAGTTGACTGTGCAAAAATGACAACAGTGCATAAAAAATAACAGTTGTGCAAAATAATAACAGTAGGGCAAAATACAAGTCTGGTCTGGTCGATGGATTATAAAAGTTTGGTCATGTTGACAGTGCAAAACAATGGGGCAATATAATAATGCAGAATGACAACAGAATGTCCACAGAACGGCATAATGGGAAGAAAAATCTATCTATAATTACTGTAGAGGTATACATGTCTATTTGACTATCTAGGTATTTTAAGGTTTAACAAGTTTTTATGAAGGTGATAAAGATTATTCCTAACAGCACCAACCTTTGAAAATGGGAGTATTGCTCTCATCCACCTGAGCACCCACAGGGTACAACTAAGGAAGCATGCATTTAGCCAGCAAAGAAGACTAGGAGGTATAAATTAGGATGGACAACATGTGTGGCTGATGAGGTTTAACTTAGTATCTGTTTCATAGTTTGCAGTCTTAGGCTTTAAATTAAAACATTGTGTTTTTAAAGGGATCTGAGCTGTATTTGACCATCTCTAAATAAAAAGACAGAATGATCTATCCATGCAACTCACTTAATAAATCAGATTTCTATTTACTTGGATAATGACTTTTTGTTTAAAGAGAATAAACTTTGTTTTGGTAGTATGCATGTATTTGGTTGCATTTAAGTTTAAACTTGAGCTCCATTGATGTAAAAACTGCTACTGTTCACTTGCTTTGTACAATTACATACAGTGTGTAAGACCAGTGGATCCCTGCCCAATGCAGTGATTCAAAATCACATTAATAAAAATCTGAAGGATAGCACAATAATTAAACATAAGACCTGGCAGGCATTTTTGTGGTTTTCCGTCTCATGTTTCCTTTATTCTAATGCCGGTGACAATATGCAGTCAAATGTCATTAAGTGTGTCTTCAATTCAAAAATGTACTCAGAGGGAAATGAATGAGGAGAGATGAGTCCTGAGCTTTAATGGGGGATACACCAAAGAGTTTTTTTCTTATCTTTTATTGACTGAATGTCGAGATGAAATGCATTTCTCCTACATTGTAAATTGATTTTGCAATAACTCTACTAGCTCTATAGCAAGCAAATTTAAATCCCAGTAAAATCCAGAAATGTTGATGGGGTACTACTACATCACGCTGCCTGTTTAATTGACATTGGTTGAAAATGACAGCTCATATGCAAGTACGTCTCATTTCACTAAATGCCTATTAGCTCATCTCCCCTCTCCTCATGACTGTCCTCACATCCTCTGCTTCCCTCTCTGGTTGCAGGAGCTAATGCTCTGTAGAACAACGTCAGAGAGAGAAGGGAAGACGGGCTTTTTTGGAAGTATATACTGGATGCTACTAATAGCAATCTGTCTATATGATTTGAATTAAGATGAATGAGATTATTGGAGGCAGGTGCGATACTAACAAACAAGAAGCAGGTGGTGAGAAGGGGGGGAGGGAAAAATAAATGTTCTAATTTAAATGACCCAAAAGAGGCAACCATTTTAGGGAGTGAAGACACTCAATGCAGCATGAAGTCATGAGCACCTGCTATACTAAAATGTCCTTCGAAAGAAGAAAAAAACAAAATTAATGTTCCAGTTCATCAATGTTTGCTGTAAATAGAGAACGAATCATCAAATGCCACAAATCATCATTAAAATGCCACAAAAGTGGTCAGAGCACAAGAGACATGACTAGGTGAAGGGATGAAGAGAGGTGTTTTCTTTTTTCCTTTTATCATATAATGTATTCTGTTTAAATGTTTTTTTCCATGACTTGATTATATGTTTCAGAAAAAAAAGGAACATATTTTTTTTTTTTTTGCAAAAATCAAATAAAATGTTAGTTCAAGTGAAAAGAAAACTGAATTTCACAGTTTCATTAAAAATCATTCAAAAAATAACATTTTTTATTAATTATGTACAGTAAAAAGACAATAAAAGCAAAAAACTTTTGAACTCAAACATCTTCGCAATGTCCATTACCAAAAAAATTGTAAATGTAATGTAGCTGTATGCTACATCTGGTCGCAAGCTCCACTGTTGCCACAGCTGCCTTGGGCCTCGCTAACCGTGTTTTGATTAATCAATTAAATCACACAAATTATAATTATATATTTTTTAAATGAAAACATTGCCATTTATAAAAAAAAGTTTTCCGCAAAAAAATGTTAAGGCTTTGATGAAGTGGTGGTGTTATGTTTCACTTGTGCTTGTATTGTGAAGTGCCAATAGCAAAATGTTGACAGGAAATGCTATGGGGTTGCCAGGGGTAACAGCAGATCCAAATTGAAAGATCTGGGAGGCTGAATAACTAGTCGACACTCCGACACCCCAGTTTCAAAGTGTTTCCAAACAAAGGGCTGTGATGTATATACGTACCAAGCTGCGCACATATGTGCTATTTAAGCAGTAGAAAAATACAACAGCCACATTTAACACATATTGGTGAGCACTAAGATGTGGTTTATGCTATATATTGCATAGTTAAAGGTTTTTTCCAAAAATATAAAAAATAATAATATTCACAATAACAACAAGAGAGCATTCTTAAGGTCCTATTTATAGTTTATTTGCAAAAAAGATGAGAGGGGTTTGTGTTGCATTCCTTAGGAGTAAATGCCTCGTTTTGGTACCATATGACTTTATGACACAGTACAGGGGCGACACACTCCTCCACCACTACCCACTCAGATGTTTCCCTTTTTTCAACCTACTTCCATGTTGTAACAATAAATTTCCCCAAAACTCGTATCTTTTGCTGACAGCAGTTTTTTGGCCAGGAAACCGAATTGCGAAAAGACAGAAATTGCAAGCATATCAGACAGAAGGATTTTTTTTCAGCGCAATCTAAATCAGATCACAAAAATGTCGTCTCCAACCATCCTGAGAGGCTTCTAATTTTCCATATTTTGTCACATGTTTATTTTCAGATAAATTTCACAAAAATTTTCAGAAATTTAAGTGAACTTAAGCTACTAAATGAGTTGAAAAACTATATCTAGAAATGCAAAGCTGACAAATGCTTTACTTTCTACCTCATATTGATGAACTGCTCTGTGTTTATCCATTGCATAAAAGCCAAATAAAGTAAACTAAAGTTTGTGCTTCAAATAAAAATTAGAAAAGTTTGTCTGTTTGGCCTGCATGGGGCTCTTAGAGGAATCTATCCAACCCCTTATGGGTTTTACCATCTGTTTAATTTTTCTGTGCACCCACCCGAGTGCATCGACTACTACCTTTAGGATCAACCTGTGGCGACAGGATGCCACGTCCCACCCAGAATAAAACATGCACGTTACAGACAGCTTAAAAACAAGTTGTCTTTGCTGACTCAACTTGCTCGTAAAACCAGATCATGGCAGGTTTCTCTTCAAGTAAAAATGTGGACGATACAGCAAATGTACCCTCTGAGAAATGCTCAAGGCTCAGATTTGTCAGAGCATGCTTTAGCCCGGTGATGGATTGCGAGTGAAAGAGCTGAGTTTTCGTTTGGCTATCGGGAGGAGCTGCCAGCTTCAGCACTTCTATAAGCTCTTAAAAAATGAGCTGCTTTATGGTAATCGCTGCAAAAGTGTTAGGGTGATAAATAACAGAAGAGAAATGTTGCAAGGATTTTTGACCATTGCTGGTAATTACTCTGTATTTGTACTGGCTACTGTAACAGCTAAATCACATTGCAGTTAAGTGAGCTGTAGTTATAGTAATGTATATGACTGATGATTTACTTTTTGTACGCTTTACATTTGTATCTTCCAGAGACATAATTATAGTCATTTTAATTTAGCTAATTACTGTTCTTTTATCTAACCTCTTAATAGGAAAGAACACATGCTGAATAGTCATTTTCACAGCAAGCGGTTTTAATTTTACTGTTTTAAAAAGAGGAGAGGAATGGGGAGCGGATTAGCATACAGACAGACAAATCAAAGACTATTCTTTGGATCTCTGTATTTAAAAAAATATTCAACTTTCTAATTAGTTGTATATCACTTTAGTTTTAATAAAGAAGCCTCTTGTGGAGGAATAAAAAGAAGATCTGTATTAAGAAAAAATTAATTATTGAACCAACTAACCTCTGCTCTCAAAATCTATGCTGCCCTATGCTTCATGTAAAAGAAGCAACATTTAAAATAACTTTCTTTAATATGATTTGCTTTTTTGTTCTTTCTTTCACAATATATATTCGTGTTTTTTATCAGTACGTATGTATTATGATCTGTATGATATATGTATGATCTGATTGAATTGTCTCTGTCAGTTTGTTTGTTTAAATCAGGCTTATTAAAAACAAAGAATGTTTTTATTTTTGCAAATCCTACACAACTTCACTTGCATCTGATCATTCTGCACTAGGGCCTTTCCCAAAAAGTCACATTTCTTACAAGTTGACTTAATTATGCTGAGTTGACTCAGTTGACCCCCTCCCCCATGGTGGGTGTGGACATGTATAACGGTGTGCACTCACCATGCAAACCTGGTCTCTTATTGGCCTATTCTATAGGCTTAGTTTCGCACACCCTACAAAAAAAGCTGACCCACTTGACATAATCAAGCTCGTCAATGCAGAGAGATGTATTATATTTTTATTTTATTGCTGTTATATACATGGGTGCAGATATTGTGAGTTTTACTTCTTTCTTCCTCTTTTTATTAACAATTTTGCTTGTTACATAAATTGCACTTTATTGTATGAAATAAATAAACTAAACCAGATACTTTAGAGGCTTTCAGCTCAGTACAGAGTTTCCCCACCTACTGTACTTCCAGAGCTCTCTTTGTCTCATCCGAGCCTGGTAGGATATGTGGGCACAACACACAGCGGAGCCTCTAATTGGTTGTTACCAAGCAGCAAAAGTTCAGATTTTCCAACTCAAGCATTAGCAGCTTGTGAAGCACTTGATGCGCTGCTCTAGCTGCTTAAAATGCATTGCAAGACTTTTTGATGCACCTTCATGCGCTCAAACATAGACTTACATTTACCTTGCATGTAAACCAGCTGCTTCTGGCACTCAAAGCCACACCTCCCGACTTAATATAATGATGCCATTGGCTTAACTTCACCTTTTACTGAAGACACGTAAAAATCATTAAATGTTATTGCCCTGCAAAATGACTACAAAACAAAATCTGTAAAGTTTGTTCAACCCTAAATATATAATCCTACCAAAGCATTTGTTGATGACATTAGATATATGCCTCATGTTCTGGTCTGTTGTTTATTTCCTGACAAATTGATTAATGCAGTGCATTTTTCTATTGTGAAGTGTAACCAAAAAGTGTTAAACTTAACATTTATTTTTTTATTCTGTGCAACTTTCAATAACTAAAATGTGATTTATCACCTATTTAATTTGCTGAATGAATTTTCATCTTGATTATTTGATTAAAAACATGAGGATTTTTTATTGGTATGTTTTGGGCTTCTTAATAACAGTTTAGCATCCTTTGATATTGTTCCTTCACATGTCTGTTCTGATGAATTTGCCTCAAATTTGTGATCCTATCATATGAATACGGACCAACGTCTCAAAGGAATGTTTCAGAGGTTCTGCTTATAGTGTACGTAATCACAAAGTATCAAAGTAGTTATGAAAACAAAGGCAGTACCAGCAAGATTTTCCTAATTAGGTGGTCGATCATTCTTTGTCTTTGCAGTGCTTCTGTTTTTCGTTAAATAGGAAGTCAATCTGAGCTGCTCTATTAACTGCCTCTACACAAAAAACATAAATCTTTTTGGCCCTGGGACACACATAAAAGGGAGAAACAAAGGAAGCAGTTCTTCTGGCGTACTCTGTCAGGACACTAAAATCAATCAAAAGTCAGACAGACTCACCTTCATATGGAATCCTAATCGACAATGACTCAGGGAGCCTGAGGAGAGCTTACAGTACAAAAGAGCTGCTGGCTTATGTTGAAGAATTTTGTGATAAGGCACGTTCCCACACAATTTATTGCAAGATTGCTATTCCATATTGTTATTATTATTATCATTACTACATTATGTGCATTTAAAGTAGTGCTAAACTGTTTTCCTAAAATTATGGAGTTACAGTGTTGAATAATTCTATCCTCATTGAGGTGCCTAGGGAACAATCTTTCACTGTGGTTGCTTTATGCAGCGTGTCCATGCTTTAACAGGAGTTACACATACTGGATTCATTTTAAAGAAAGGATACACCGCTTCAGAGCTAAAAACCTGCAAGGAGCTAAAAACCTGGAAGGACAACCAGGGTTACAAAACATCAAGGGGTTACTCAACATAAATTATTGTATCATTGATTTTGTTTAGATTCACCTGATGAAACACAAAACTATTTGCTTATTCATAGCATCTTAAATATTCCAATTTATAGCAAAAATGGCAGTTGCCCATCTGAGGTTGACTGACAGACAACAAAACTTTTCTTTCTGTGTCATTTGTTTTTTTTGTTTTTTTTTTAATTTAAAAATACATTTTGTAAATTTTTTTACAGAAAGAAATCTTTACAATAGCCTTTTTATTTGAACCTTTACAGCTAAAACGCCTTTGATGAGCAGACTGACACCTCAGTAGTTCATTGCCGATGCATCTATAAACCTGAAGCCTACTTTCCACGAATTTACTTCAGGTCGGAAGTCGCCACACTGTTCTGCGAATGTGATGTTGAGCATGTCCATGTTAAATGGGTATGACCTAGGAAACAATTGAAGCTTTATATTCTAAGTGTATTTCGAAAATACGTAGAAGAAACGGGCATCCAACTCAACTCGATCCAATGGCAACTCCACATAAGGTGAAGAAAGTAAAAACTACCAAAGCACTTGGAGAGCACATACCTACGCCAAGCAGCACACTCCCCTGACATATTGTGACCTCCACCTTCAACTAATCATTTGTCAATGGTTATAATACGCCCCCTCTGTGAAAATTTGAGCAAAATGTGACTGACAATTTTCAAGTCATTTTGAAAACAAACAAACAAACTAATGCTGATGAAAACATAACCTCCTTGGTGGAGGTAACAAAAAGAAAATAAAAAAAGAAGAACTCAGTTCTGTGTGTTGCCCACAGGTGGCAGCACCATCAGAAAACTTGTAATGTTTCTCTAAGTCAAGCTACAGAACTTACCATGTGAAAAGAATCCGCACTGATTCCAGTTTACAAATCTAGTCTTTTTGAAGCCTTCTGCTTTCATTTTTTTGAGGTTTATCTAGATTTTTTAAAAACATTTTTATTCTGATGGATGTTCTGATTTAGTTATGCTGACATATTCAACAAAGAAAAGTATGATTGAAAAGTTAATCCATTTTAGTAACTCAATTCACTTATTAAAGCACATGTAGATAATTAAACACAGGCTAAAGGGTTATTTTATTTCTTTCTTTATTCCTGCCAACAGGTAAGGAACATTTGATCTTTGATTGTGACATCAGACTGATGCCAGTGGGGGTGGCTGCTCAGGGGGTTGCACAGTTGTTTCAAAAAGGAGGGGGTTGGATTCCATCTTAGGAGTCACATGTCAGTGTGCCCATAGGTATTGTATTTGACACCAAGTTGCATACTAATCTGCATATAAATGATTGCAGGTCAGGGAGTTTAATATTTTTTCCATTTAAAATACAGGTAGCTAAGGAACATCCAATTGTGAAAAAACTGTAAATAAAATAAAAAATGAGATCTGAATTTACAAGCTCAGTCAGAGCTCAATTCATACTCTCACAACAGAAATCTAGCAATATCAGAAATTATTTGCAGCGTGACCGCTTCAGAGGCTCTCCCTTCTTCTTTCTCTTTCTTAGAGTTATATTGTTAAACCAATGTCTCTGTCTGATAGCTGTGATGCAATTTTGCTGCAACAAGAACTCATCCAACATCTTTTAAATCTTACTGCACACAAAGTGACATGACTCACTTTTAACAGTTTATAAACATGGTGCTTTCAGTTTTCGGCATGTTAAAAATCTTTATGTTTCTTTAGATTGCACAGCGTGTGCTTGACCTTGGAGAATATCCTTTCTTTTGTTTAGTGGACCTCTGCTATCAATTTCAATTTAATTTATCTAAAGCTCACAAAATCTTAAGGAGAACCCCCCCTAATTTGGCTCTGACAAAACAAAGAGTACCGCACAACTACAAATCCATGAAGACCACATCATTGAATTTATAGGCAGGACAATCAATAAGCAAAGAAGCAGACAAGAGGCCCATGGTAACTCTGGATGAGCTGCAGGAATCTATTGACAGCCATAACTGGTCAACATGGAGATATAGGTTAGAATCAATAGAGAGAGATAAGCCCTATTTGAAGCTTGTTATAATCTAAGTACTGTAGAAAGTAAAGCAGGATTAGGAAATAAGGTTCTCTGCTCTAATTTGAGCAAAAGTTGGTGTTTTAAAATCAAGAGATGTAAATGAGTTTCAAGGTATGATTATCCATTATACTTTATTGTTTCATATTGTTTTGTTTTTTATTTCTTTGCTCACCTTTTCGTTTCTGTTAGCAGCATTAATGTTCTGCTGTTACTGACGTTAAATAAAAATGAAAACAACAGTTTTTACATTAAGATTGTTCTTTGTGCTTACTTGCAGCCATACCATCTCTAACTGATACATTTACCTTGTCTGTAACTAACACTAAATAAGAAGCAACAACAATCCTGGCTTTACATCATTGGGAAGATGTAGCTGTATAACTAAGAAGTTTATTTTGAATCCCTCCATCAGCTCCTGTTCTTCTCCAATCCGTGTCCACACAGAGCTGTCTCTCTGTTTATTTCTCCTTCTGGTGCCTGAGGTTAAAATCAGATGCAAAGAGTATCACATTAAAGTGGCACATATACTCTGCTTTTCCAGAATTTAAAATGAAAAACACGTTTAGAATACAAATAACCACAGTTCAAATAAGTGGCACAGGTATGAGGACCTTATCTCAGTCAGTCAGTCAGTTTGGAGTCGGCATGGTTTTCAAAGGCCCAGAGATACCAAGAGATATTTGCAGACAGCCCTTTGGCTACATGGCAAACAGGTATGTCACTCACGCACACATCAGATTAAAGTCTCTCAAATGTTTTTTTTTCTTATATTTAAAAAAAAAACGTACTATCTGCCTTTTTAAAAAATATTTTTCTCCTCTGTTTGCTACTGAAGCCATTGAATATTTTTTATGATTTGTAAGGTTTGTGCTGTTTGAATTTTAAGACGGGGAAGTAAGTCGACTAATCCCTCATTTCCTACAGCTTTTGCTCTGGAAAGGTTTCTGGTATTAGAATTAGGAGCGGTGTTTGAAGCTTCAAAGAGTACACCATACAAATCTGAGGTTTTTAAAGACTTGGGGGATTGAAGTCACAAAAGACACCTCCATAGAATGCATAAATCAAACTGATTTATTTTTTTCAGACTTGCTTCACCAACTTTCAAAATGATTTACGGTATTTGTGCAGAAGAACTTTAAACAAGGGTAAGATCATAAATTATACCCTCAATTTGAGCAGGTTTTGTTGGTTATGTATCATAGCTTAATATTTTCCCTGTAATATATAAAAATTTTAAAGTTTAAAAACTGTCATATTCGCCCAGTCTTCATGTTTTATTGTGCTTTTGGATCTTTGTAATCTCAGCAGTAAATGGATGAATGTTTAACTATTCTAAGATCTCAACTAAATTTTGATGATTTAAAATAATTTAAATGAAGAAATTACCTTTAATCCCTCACTAAATTCCTGTCAAATGCACATGTCTCTTTATTCTTATTGCATCTTTATATCAGCCTGCAGACATTCATTTCATGTTAAAGCTAAACCATCACCAATAAAAACAGAATCTAATCACCTCAATGTTTTCTCGCACAGCCTGGTAATCTGTTTTGTGATTTATTCAATACAATGTAGAGATGCACTTTTCTGTACAGAGGTATAATAAACAGAAGAAATAAGCCCAAACTGTTTATAATTAGGCTGTATATTTTCACTAGTGGGTGAAAATGAACTGCCGCAGTCAGTTTTCATGCCTTGAGCTTGTGTGGGCCTTTAACAAAGTAATAATTGTAGAGTTATGGCAGAAAAGCAAATTAAATTGTTGAGACTGCAGCCTTAAAACCCTCCTGTTGGAAGTAGTCCAGTGGTACCTAACTCTGTGTACCATTGGTTCCATCTGCTGGATTTATTTTGACTATATTCATATTTTTAAGGCTCAAACAACTCAATAAAAACTACTCTTTTAAATATGTATTTAAACATTCTAGTATTTTTTTTAATCTTTCAATTCCCATATCATTCTCCATTAAAATTATTTAGTCTGATTTAAAAAAAAACAAACTTCATAACATTATTTGTTTTTCTTGTCATTTGTAAACCATTCTGGTCACATCCTACAGTTTTAATTCATTAATTTGTTCATTTTTTAAACACCCTATACTTGATTTGACCCTATATTTAACCTTTTTAACTTTTTTAAATCAAACTAGGTTGAACTGAGTCATAAGAAGACTAGAAAAACTTGCAATTCTTGTGAAAATGCTGTGTGGATGCTGTACACTAAGCTGGAAGCTGAAAATGGCAGAAACAAGCAGTGGTTGAAAGCAGAAACTGCTGAAAAGGTATGAAATAGAAGAAACCAAAAATGCTTAATTGCTGTAATGACAAATAGCAGAGGCAAGTTGAAGCCAACAGTAGAAACATGGCAGACATGTTATGGGTTAGGTGCAAACAGAAAATCTTAATGCCTGTCTAGAAAGAGAGCAGAATCAAGCCAAAGTTTATAGTATAGTCTGAAATGTACTGTAGCTGAAAGCTGAAAAGCAGTCAGTTCAACAGGAATACACTTGTTGAAACATTATGAATTAGCAGGAATTGAGTATCTTGTTCCACACGTTTGGTACGTATACAATATGTAATTAAAAAAGAAGAAAAGGAAAAATTAAAATAGAATTTAAAATCCTCCTTCTCACTTATAAAGCCCTAAATAACCAAGCTCTGTCGTACATCGGAGATCTGATTGTTCCTTATGTTCCTAACAGAGCACTTCGCTCACAATCTGCAGGTTTACTAGTGGTTCC
>JAUZNJ010033542.1:0-13112 GCA_034780135.1 Jordanella pulchra | reverse complement strand
TTGCAAGATCTCGCAATACTTTTGCGAGATCTCGCAAAAGATTTTTTTTCCTCCATGTCCCTTTAGGGGCTCAGTACCCCTGTTCCTGCAGAAGAAGACACAACCTCATAGCCTGATGCTACCACCACCATGTTTTACCATATGCTCAGAGTAATACCTTTGTTTCAGTCTCATTTAACAGAGATAACTTCCATCTTCTTCTTTTCATTGAATAAACAAAACTTGTTCCGCAGCTTCTCCCACCAGACCAGTGGACCTCTTCATCTCCTACATAGTTACCCAAAGGTATCGGCTTCTTTTCTAATTAATTCTCTTCTCTCTGGCAAGTCGGTTTAACTGGACCTTAATGTATTGGTGGATGTGCAATTGCACCATATACTTTTTATCTTTAAATGCTAGGTTGAATGCTAATTTTTAAAATGTTCAAAGCTTGGGATATCGCGTTTCAACCTAATCAATCTTTATTTTCCTAATCCTGCTTTTAACAAAGTCTCTGGAATATCAATTGTATTTGCTGTAATATTGCTACCTCACCAGTAGGTGGTGTTAGTATCAACAGTAACAACACCAACATTTAAAATAAAATTTAAAATTTCAGACCCCTTCACAATTAAAGCTTGTTTTTCCATTGACAACCTTCACTGTTTTCGTTTTTAGACTTTGGCCTGTTTATCTTTGGTCAGGAGCTGATGGGAAACAAGCAGGCTTGGTGGATAAGGAGTATCCTTCGTAGCCCAATGAGAGTTGAAGCGGCTTAGTCCGGCTCAGATGGAATGACAGATGGAAATGATCAATTAATGGCTGCAAAATTATGAATAAAGTGTTAAATAATCAGCTTTCTAAGACCCAAAATAAACTTTTAAGATTTTTTTGAGGCTCGAATGTGGGTTAGTTAAACTCAAATATCTGCTCTGTTGATTAAGATCCCGCCTATAGTAAAAAAAAATAGAAAAAAAACTTTTGTGTTTCTCAGCACAAGCTCGGCTCAGCAGCCGAACAGGCCGTCTTTCCTCCATCCCCTGGAGAAGAAGTCTGACTTCTGCTCGAGAGCATTGAAACTACCACTGGGTTTATCCGCTGGGTGGAAGATAAACATGCAACTCATTCAGATTATATCAAAATCTGAGTGCTTGAATCCCCCCCACCTACTGGACCATCCTAGGCCTCTTGCCTTAGCAGAGCCTGTCTCTTCCCATTCTTATGCTCCCCACTGGTGAGGGGGTCCTCTATCTGCTGGTGCATTGATGATTCTCTTTAAGCATAGTTAGGCACTTCTGTAGGCACTGTCCTACCGAAGTAGGTCAAGGCCTCTCTTTGGTGCACCACTGGGCCTTGGCCTTGGGTCCTCTCTTCTGGGTGTTGGAGAAAAAATGTCAATGTTTTAAGCGAGACAATTGATGTAATGTCCCTTTAAAACCACAAAACAAACTCTTCCTGTCCTCTTTGCCCTGCGGAGTCTGCGTCTGTTAAGTGGGACACACTGGTCTTCAGTTGAGGCCATGTTACGTGGCCACCTTTCCTCTAGAGAAGTTTGCTTTTTGTTGGCAAAGACAAACTACTTTCTGTCTGCAATTCAAACCAAGTTGAATGAAGTGTCCTTTCATCACAATCCTGCCACCTCTGAAGCAGATGTTTTTTTGCCTAGTCAACCCTGGTTTACCGCTCACAGAACAGCTTCCCAGTTTGCTGGGGTGCCGCTGCAAACCCCCCTGGTTCCGCTGCTGTGGTGAATTAAAACCCCTTTTTCCCTTTTCTATCTGATGATTACTGAGGTACTCTAAGCTTGGGGGAGGTTAGGACAGATATTTCTGCATGTGTTGTGTTTTTCTTTTTACTTTTGTACTTCCATCAGTCAGCAATGAAGACACTGACTGCTCATAGTTACTCTGTCTAACCCCTGTAGGCTTTTTCCATGTATTTTTCGGTCAATAACAAATATTATATTTTCATCTTCTGACAATTTTGCTTTTTGGTCACATTTGTAAGGATTTTTCTCTATTTATTTTTTAACAATATCTGTAATAATTGTAATAATATGTAATCAATATTTTAGGCCACCACTTAAAATTACTGAAATGTTCCTAGTAATTTGATCTTGAGTGATGACCTTATACTGGTGTGTAGAGTTGACGTTAAAACTGGTTTCCTCTAAATGCACACAAAAAAAACCCAAACATGTTCAGCAGTTCAATAAACAACACTCAGCAGTAAAATACACAACATCACTGAATGCAAGTTAAAAGCAAGAATGCTTATCTTAGCAACAATAAACTGTTTCATTTTGATTATAGCCTGTTGCCAATATTGACTGTTTGATTTTTTGACAATGTTTGTATTTCTGTCACTTTTGTATCCATGATTTCATCATCCATTCCCCACCAGCACATCTGCAATGCTCTTAATCTGGTGTGTTAAAGATCCGATTACAAGCATATGCGCACACACACACTGTATAAACAGACAGGATGGGTGTCATTGCACCCATCAGGAGGTTGAAGGGGGTGCTGATGGGCAACCAAGGAAATAGTTCACACTCCAGTCCAGAAAGAGCGACATCCCTAAAATACACACAAATCGTATCTATACCTCAAGCAACTGTTATTTCATCTATATTAGCAACTTTATAACCTATGAATAATTTTGAATAGTATTAAGAGTTAATATGTTTCAGTGAATTTACCTATTGAAACCGATTATAAAGATTATTTACCCTCAGAATGATTAATCCAATCCTTTATTCTGGTAATTACAATATATTTTTACTTACAGGTGAGAGCATGACATTTAATATTCAACTATTACATCAAAAAGTATGTTTAATACATGCCTGAGTGTTAATCCTATCAGAAAGTACAGTTATCTGATAAGCCTCATAAGAATGTGCATTTTGATTTATTGAATATGGCTGTACATCTATGGGAAATATGTCCATCTCAGGTAAATAATATTTTCTTTTCCTTTATTATACAGACTGATGTAAGTCCTTTTGGAAGGCTAAAGGAGATGTTAGCTTCCTTATGAAAATACATAAAGGTGTCCAAATATTTTTGTTAAAAAATTGGGGAACCCAATGACAGCTGGTGTTTTCACCCACCTCTGGACATTTTCATGTTTATTACAATCAAAAAATTGTCTTACAAAAATCAAGTATAATAAAAGAATAAAAACTAAAAAAAAAAAAATAAGGAATACGTTTTTTGCCAAATTTTATTTTAAGCACATTTTCCAGAAAGAGATGAATAAGGACACACCTCTAGACTTAAAATAGCTAAGATCCCCCACGTTCATAACACATCAGGTGGACGTGATGAGAATGTTGTCACTCAGCATCTTAAAAATAAGTTTTTGCTGTTTAAACCTCTATGTCATCTGTAAAAAAAAAGAAAACAAAATCAAAACTGAAGCAGAAATGGAACAATATGTTTTTAACCCCAAACATAAAAGTAAATCTATCAAATACTGACAAACGTTATTCAAATCACTACTTAGAGAGATTTTAATCTTTTAAAAACGGATATGAATGTCTCATTCAATTCCGCTTTATAAAACCTTTTTATTTACTACACTTGCAGCCTCATTCAAAAAATAAGCCCTTTTAAAAAACAGACAAAATATGATTTTGCACGGACTTACACTGGATGTTGTGTTATAAAATAATTAAGCTAGGTCTATATATGAGAGAACGAAGGAACATTTTCAGGTGGACCAGAGTTTGGATCAAATCAGGAACCAGATTCTGGTCTATTAAAGCAGATGACACAGCTTTGCTGTGAAAACACCTTAAAACCGTCTAAAACGCTTTTATAATATAATGCTGATCCATAAGATAATGAATGAAATGATTTTGTCTTGAACACCTTCCTGAAGAACATCCCGTTCTTTGTGAAACATAAAAAAACAAACAAAAAAAGATCGGGTTCATTGTGCATATCCAGCTCCACTCACTATTTCACAAGATATAATGCTTTGAAACAGATATGTCACACGTACCTTTCAGTGAATTGTTTGTTTGGCAGGAACTTCCTCTTTAAAACATGTTAAGCTTTTAGTTTAATTCCTTAGTGAACATTTATGTTCTGACCTTCCAAAAAGAAATAGTTTTCATTCCTTTTAAATGTTCGATTTAGCAGCAATGCTTTTAATTCACTACTAGTGAAACACAACAACTGATAAACGTTTTTACAAATCTGAACTCTTTTAAGCCAAATGCTTTAAGTGGATTCAGGTGGTGATTTGCTGCAAACCTAATATTAAAGTTGTGTTACTTTTAAACATCAAGGTTCCTGCAGAATTCCAGGAATCACTTAAAAGTCCTGTTGAACTGAAATCATTGTAGTGTTCAGTAAAGCTTTTTTTCAGCTGAATATACTGTAATCATGAGATGTATTTAAGAGCTCAGTTTTAAACTTAAAGTTGTTAAATCTTTTCCTTTTAATCTTTGTAATGTAAACATTTTCTGCACCAAACGTGTCATCTACAATTTGACCCCCACCTGTCTCCTCCTCGTTCCTTTTAACACTGATTCGTGTGTTAACATGTAGGGGTCATAATCAAGTCTTTCTGGAAAGCTGCATGTCAGCGATTCCAGCATCTCATCAATATTAATCAGAGTTGGTCAGAAGCTGCATAAGCATTCATTAGAGTCTCATAAAAACTAATCATGGACATCATCTAAGGTCAGAGGACACGCAGACCTGCATGACAACATGCTGGACGGGACATTCAGCAGCTTGTGTTGCCATAGGTCATTCCTCCACCGGTGGGCAGTGTGTGTGTGTGTGTGTGTGTGTGTTCTCATCATACAGGAACCTCTTAGCTTTCATCAATGCATCTTTGGCCAAAACAAAAAAACTTTCATAAACATTAGAAACAGGTACTGAAGCATGTTGCCTAGTTGTACTTACCATGATCATTTCAGTTGTTGCTTACTTTTAGATAAACATCTTATTTCAGGAAATGCTCCTGAGAACCCATTTTCCTCTTTGAAATCAGAGCGGTCCAACTGCAATGCTAAAGGCAGATGTCCTTCAGGTTTTAGATGTGTCCTTGCTCCAACACATCTGGTTCAAACAGTTAAATGATGTCCTTGGCATGTCATCTATATCTGCTAATTAACCTTTTTTTTACATTCAGGGCAACATATAAACCCTGCAGGACAGCAGAACCTGAGGATGAATTTGAACAACAGTCTTTAAATGATGCCACATTTGTAGCATCATCAAATATGCATCAATAGGTCGAGCAGACAGCTGTTGTGCTCATGGAAAAAAAGAGATCTGAAAGATTTGGCCAAGTTTGCTCACCTCATTTAGCCTGTTTTTGTTTGCAAATGTTGTTTTTGGATTAATATTTCAGTCCCTTTGCATATTCAAAACTTTGTAAATTGCAAATTGTTATTACTTAATGGACTTCAGTCCATTGCATTTGCTGAAAAAAAGAAGCACACGTTTTGCCATGAATGTTCAAGCAGCTCACTGGTGTGTGGTTACACCTGGAACCAGAATGATGAGAAATGGATGGGTGGACATTCTGAGGTACCCTGAAGTAGCAAAACCTCTCACATATCTTTTCAACTTTTATTTTGCAGCAGTAATGAAGAGTCTAACCTATCTGGTACAACACTTCACTCACAGGCCTCGACCCTAATGTGCATGTACAGGAATCCAGATTTAACCCTGATGTGTAACCGAAGCCCGGCCTGCAGCTAAAACACACACAGAGGGAATGTGTACATGCAGCTGCTTTTGTCAGAGTAAACTTTGAAGGCATCTTTTTCAAGTTCAGAAATGGCCTCAGAGGCGGATGTGTAAACTGGACAGACCTTCTGTCAGCAGGTTGGTTTAGTAGAACCCCCCTCACACACACAAACATACATACACACACACACAAACACACACACACACCACACACAGAGTGGCTGAGCAAACACCAACAGCAGCAAATAAACAGGTGTAATCAAATGGACAAAGTGCTGAAGAGGGTGAAATCTGTGACGTGCATGATAAAAGGACTCTTTGAGCAGCTGAAAAGTCGACAGTGAAGACCGCAGAAGAAGAAGAACAGAGAGGTAGAGGCCTTAGCCTGAGGCTTGTTGGTTTGTGTCTCTAACAGCAGTTTGTTTGAACCTTCGCATGGCCTCTCGTCTTATTGACGGCTTCTCCTTCATCACCCTACAGGGGCCACAGGGAGGTGGGGGAAGGTGGGAGGTGCAGGAGCTTTGACACCTTCCCTCAGAGCTGGACGCTGGCTGTAAAGCGCTGATGGTTAGCTAGCACAGCTACCTTTGTGCTGAAGTACGAGCTTTATAATGCTGCGTCTGCCTCCAACACACATATGTCTGTCCACACCTCAGCAAAAAAAACACCAAAACAAACGCACACACAAAGACTTGGGCCCTCTATATGCACACTTCACCTGGCGCTTGGAATCCAGAGGGTAAAGTGCAAAAGACATATGCAAGAATAAACTTTAACATGTGCAGCGACCAATGGCATCACCTGGCTCCAGAGGAGCCTCACTCAGCTCTTCCATATGCACTGATCCCCCAAACACACACATCACACACTAACGTACAGCGCTATGGTCATGTTGCACCCCAGAGGATGCCACCTGCCCCAACAGCACTGATGCGGTCTTCAGTGGGGTTACTCATTGTTCTGTCCCTCAGAGCACAGGAAAAAATAGGGTTATTGTTCAGAATATGCTTTCTTGTTAAAGAGGACATAGTTAGAAAATAAGAAGTGTACGAAAAGGAGGAAATAAGTACATTTTGTCACATTACAACCTACAACTCAAATTTTTTTTCTGTTATGTTATGTAATGAAGCAAAGAGCTTAACACTATGAACTAGATGGAAAATTATGTAGGGAAATAAAAATGTTTAGATTATTATTTTCTGATATTTTTGAAGGGAGTTAAGCTGAGTTTTTTGTCTATATTTTTTTGTTAACCATATCAGTATGTTTCTATCCATGTCCTATTTGGACTCAAGATGATTGGGTCTAAAGTGCTTGTTAATAACCATTCAAGATGTTAAGACAGCACACCAGGGTCCAGGATGGAAACTGGTGGCTCTACCAGTAACATTTTCACTTGGAGACGTCTGCATGTAATGGTGAGGGTTGGTTATTGTTTAACACATGTCTAGCTGCACTCACTTTATCCTGAGAACAACCTTAAGCCAAAAATTTCAAAGGCACTTTATTAGTTTCCTGGCCTGCATTAATAAATAGTTTTAAATTCTTTTTCTTCCTATTTAAAAAAAAGAATCAATTCCTTCTGATGAGCTTGCAAGAGGGAAGAACTCTCATACAGATCAAAAATATTTTTATTTCCAAAATATAATTGCATCCTTTCTAAAGAAAGCAAATGCAAGGAAAGCAGCTGATGCAGTCTGTAGATAAACTTGGATCACTTGCAGAATATCATGCAGACGTGGGGGTACAAGGGCACTTTGTGTAATGGGCCAGACCATTGATAGCAGTGATATAAAACCCTCATAATTGGAGTCTTTTAAAGTTCTACTAATAGGACACTTGTTTAATTGTTATTGCACACTAATAATTATTCAAAATAAAGTTCTGTTAAAGATAAAAAACATGAATGAGTTATATTTATCAGTATTAAGCAATAAAACATTCGCCAGAAAAATGATGGGCTCTTTTAGTAGAAACCTTTTTCCAATTGAAGTCTACCCTTAAAGCAGCACTGAAAACAAGAGTGTTTTTAATCTCAAGGTCTTCTTCAAGTTATATTTGTTTTTTTGTTAATAAGTTAGAACTTATCCCAACTGAGGATAGAAAGAAAGAAAGAAAGAAAGAAAGAAAGAAAGAAAGAAAGAAAGAAAGAAAGAAAGAAAGAAAGAAAGAAAGAAAGAAGTGTGTCCTATAAGCACTACAGAAATGCAAACATATTTTCTTTTTTCATGCGTGTGTGAAGAGGTTGTGGGGTCAAGATGCTGCATCTGGTATGAGGTGGACTTTCTGCTGGTTTGGCACTTTAGCATTCTGCTCCTTTAGTTGTGTCTGCATGTATGTACAGATGGTACATTTGTGGATTACATTTTTTACTGTATTCAAATTAGCATGAAGCTGTCCTCTTAATTTTTCTCTTATATGGCATTCCTCCAAATTAAAAGCAGTGGGCTTGTAAATTACTTGACTTGTTCTCACTTTTACAGATCAATCTCTTGTGTTTGTGTTTGTACCAACCAAAATTTCTAGAAGATTCTGTCTCTGGTTTTGCTGATTGTTTTCTGTGTCTCTTGATATGTGGGTGACAATGAAATAGTGCTCATGTGTTGTGCTGTAAATCCCGCACTGTTTGTCTGCGTTCTCCCTCATTAGTGCGAGAGAGTTAACGTTAGCACAAGTGTCCTGCACTGGACCGTGAGATTAGTAATTAACGCAGAGTCTAACGAAGGGAGGAAAAACAACACCTCAACAAAGTCCTACCATCAAGCAACCAGAGCTGCTGACGGAGACAAACCCGTCTCCTGACGCTCTGTTGCCAGCACTCACCAACACAAAGAGTACATATAGAACTTAGTTATGAATGTGTTTAAATGCATCAGAACTCATTCGTAGAAATGAGAGGAAATAAAGCAGAAAGAGCATCTCACTGTCTCTCCCCTCTGCTCTTATTTATAAAATTATAAAATGAAATCACATTAAGAGCCTCTAGACCAAACACATACTCAGGTCGCTCAATTTCCAGAACCTCCTTCCCAACGAACAAATCGACTCACCCAACCCTCCACCACCTGGCTTACAGAAATCCCAGAAATCCAAGCGGATGGTTAATGATGTCACGGGCTGATCCATTCCTGTGTCTGCCACGCTTCCGCTCAAATCCCCCCCAATTCCCATATGTGCTCCATGATAAGTCCCATCATGCCTTTCAGCTGACCCTCCTCGGCCCCTGTTATTCATTCTGGCTGGTCTCCTCCTGAGCCCCGGATTTAGGAAGACAGGGAGCTGGTTTGGAAGGGTTAATGGGAAGCTAAGAAGTTGGAAATGGAGAAGAAGGAGGAGTAAGAAAAGGTTTGCCTCAATTTAAAAAACAAGAAATGTTCAAAAGGAGAGTCAAAGGGAACAGGGGATGACTGCTACTTTATACACAGCAGAAAATCCTTTTACTGGACCGGCTGGAACGGAGAGGACAGATTTGGTCTTTTTATCACCTAAAAGTTTGTTTCTTTCTTCTTAACAGTGAAATAGACCCGATTCCCTAAAAAAATGGAGAACTTCCAAAGGCTCCTTTTACTGGTTCACTTAGTTGCATGTTAATGTTTGGTATAACATTATATAGAATTTGTCATTCAACTTTAATGTCCCTTCTAAAAAGTTTAGTATGATATGGTGTCTTGAAAAACGTTTTAACTCTGCCGTTTGTATATATAGCCTGCTCTGACTCCTTCCTGTAGAAAGCATCAATATTGTGCATCAACTACAGTCCAGTCTATTGTTCAGGTGAACACCTATTGTGTCCCTTACTTCAATATTATCTCCCTTGATGTTCAGTGGGTCTGCGACTGCAGAAATCCTCCACTAGCTACTTGGTTTTTCCACGTTGATCAAGAGGCTGATCCTGACAGATAGACCCTCTTAAGGTGGCAGCTAGAAGTCTGCATTGTAGAGTGAATAGGAATGGTGCTAACACATTCTTATTGTGTGAATGGCCAACATGCTGCCGGTCAACTCTAAGACTCAGGCCTGTGTCTTCACGTACTGTGAAGTAGTCCTGTATCCACTGAGACAGTTGGTGTTTCACCCTTGACAGCTCCAGCTTGTCCCTAAAAAGTACAGGCTAGATGGACTTAGAAACACAGGACTAATCAAAGAACATGATCCTCCCAGTGCTTCTAGACTTCTGGGGGGGTTGGGGGGGAGGGTGGGGGGGCGGGTGGTCAGAGCTATTTTCTAAAAGCATTTTTTTAGGCAGGTCTGTTTAGGTCAAGCATGTGTCCTCCTCTGTGGTTGCGCTTTTGGTTTTATTTGTTGGCAGCTGATTTACTTTCGCCTCGACCCGTCGCTCTGTTGGAGGAATCAAAAGGAGAACGAGGTGTGTCCATGAATAATTGATAATAAGTAGATTTCAATAGGCTGAACATGTCCCTCCTGATGAGCCACCGCTCCATCAGCTGAGACCTTTTTGTCATTGGGTGCTTTAGCTGGTGACGGATTAGAGATAGCAGAAAGTATCAGCGGAAAAAAAGAAGGAGAGATGCAGACGGTAAGTGTGAGTGGAGGATAGCATTAAAGAGCTGCTCTCCTCACACCTGGAGAGAATTAGGTGGGAAAATTTTGTTGCAGAAAACATGGACGTCAAACCCAGAACATGCTTTGAGCAGAACCAGTGAACCTGTGACAAGGAGCTGAATTAAAGGGTGAAAGTGGCTAAAAAGCCCAGAGGAACCTGCTGACTGAGGCACTTGTGTGGATCAGCTCTCAGGTTGATGCCAGCTTTTTTTTTTGCGTTTCCTCCAGGCCTCACCAAATGAATGTGTGTGACAGGACGCTGGTAATGGCAGCAGCAACCAGTCGTCTCTCAGACCAAATGGACCTGAGCTGTCAGCTCCAGTAGACCTAAACTGAGTTTAAGAGAGACTAACACAGAGTGACATCCTGTTTCCTTTAAACTAATTCTAATCTGATGTGACAGGGCTGCATGTGAGAAAATGTTGCGCCCACATGGCCCCCTTAAACCAACTTTTATGAAATATTCTACAATTTCAGACAATAGAGGAAACTTTGCACGGAAGAAACAGATGAACACTTACTCCTTAAGAGTAAAGAGGGATGACCAGATCATCCATCCATCCATCCATCCATCCATCCATCCATCCATCCATCCATCCATCCATCCATCCATCCATCCATCCATCCTCTCCCACTTAACCCTTCTTGGTCACGGTGGAGCTGGTGCCTATCTCATTTACTGAGATGTACAAAGACAGAAACGGCCACAAAAAGAGATTAAAGAATGCCTTGACAAAAATTAAGTTCAATTAATATGATTTCTTATTACATAAAGCAGTGGCACCTCTAACAAATTTTAAATTTGGGGGGTGGGGGGTGGAGGGGGAGTGCAAAGGAGGTACAAAAGTTGTAAGTAAAGTGGCAGTACTGCACATCTTTATTGTAAGAAAGATCTTTTATGTTGATGAAGTCAACAAAACATCCAAAATTAATTTAAAAACCACTTAAAGTGTCATTTTCTCTTTTAGGTACAGGTTAGGTGAGAAAAAAAAACTAATATTACTACATTATTTCAGCAATTACTTGTAGGGGAGCTTAAGAGATCCAAATCTATTGCTTTGTCACACTGTTAAGAAGAGCTATTATAGATTAGGAGCTGTTCATAGTGGCTAAGAAAGCTGCTTCACTGTCACATTTTACAACATTGTTTTAGACCTACCTTTATTCACAGGAATTTGTTGATGTAAACTTTTTTATTTAGTTTAAAAAAATGTTTTTATTGTCTTCTTTTTTATTTTTATGCTGGGTTTTATTATTTTACTGTGTGTTTTATTATTTTTAAAAATGTTCAACACTTTGTTTTCAGCTGTTAGCTGTTTTAAAGTGCTCTGCAAATAAGATGATAAAGATGATGATGATGAAACTCAAATCATCATTTGTTATAGTTGAGCAAAAATTCCATTTTTTATTTGCTGTAAAAAGGTTTTGGAAAATACAATACTAATATTTTTCATTTGTTGCTTTCCTGGTGACAATGTTCAAGGATCACTGGCAGAGCATCAAAAATTGGGGTGACTCAGCTTCAGATCCATACTCCTATGCAAACACAGATTTACACACGTGCATAGTGTTTCTGTAATAGAGACCTCTAATATTAGTCTTATTAAGGAGGGTATCAGTAACTGTAAGCTGTTAACTTCAAAATCAACACTCTTCACTGTGATTGATGTTTTTTTTCTGTAAATAAATACAAGTGTTCATTCTTATATTATAAGTTGGTAAGAAACATGTCCAGTTACAACACAGGCTTAACTTTCAAGGCTACCAGACTTTCACTCAGTTTATCTGAAGACATTCTGACACCTATCCAGGAGTATTTGTCTGTTCTGTTGGCTCCTTCCTGAGAAATCTGTAGTTGGTGTTTTTCAGCAGCAGATCTCCTACAGTGGGGATGTTCCAAGTCACTTAAAAATCAAATACCTAATTGCTGTTCTTCTAGGTTGGTTGGGGTCTTTTGTTGATTATGTTTTTTTTTGTGTGTAAGGCCATTTGAATTATGATACGTGTGCTTTTCTAATTTATTTATAATGAGATTCATGACTGAATTGTTGATGCTTGAAAATTGAAACTGCAATCTTCCACTCTGTTTACACAAACGCCCCATCCTATCGCTAAACCATGGTGGTGGAAAAGTGGTTGTTGTATCCCCCAGACCTGGAGAAAAAAACTCCTCTGTATGCCAAGGTATTCCACAGTCGTATATCTGACCATTTGTCTGACACCTGAAGTTTCCCCAAAAAGGCCGTCAAAAGATAATGCAGCAAAAGATCATGGTATTGATATGAGAATTGACAGTGTAAGACAAAGGAAATCAGTGAGAAGACGTTGTTTTTCAAGAGACACTTTTTTTGCAGTTTAACTTTATCTTTTTGATCAGTTCAGTTTATTTGTATAGCACCAGTTCGCAACACATCGTCTTAAGGTAGCCTACAGAAACAGGCCAGTCGATTAATAAAAGCTGAATTGAATTGTAAAAACCTTGCAAAGACATGATCATTTCTATCATAATCTGTGAGGATAGATATGTGTTAGGATGGAACTTAAAGGTCAAAGAAAATTCCTCTGTTTATGCATCACATGTACAGTAACACATTTAGCTCTCTCTTTCAGCACAGGGCCCTCCTATGTGTGTCCACACATATGGGACGGTTGGTGCAGGGTGTGCCAGTGATATAAATTTTTCACCATGGTGATCTCTGATGTAAGCTCCTCTACAGATGTGAAACACAGCTAACAACCACCTGGGGAGGACAGAGAGAGTGTGTGTGTGTCATTTCAAATCCCTTCCTCTGTGTGGAGGAAACCGAATGAATAAAATAATATTCTCCTCCCTCCCATTTAGATATATATATA
>JAUZNJ010033541.1:0-13113 GCA_034780135.1 Jordanella pulchra | reverse complement strand
ATCTATCTATCTATCTATCTATCTATCTATCTATCTATCTATCTATCTATCTATCTATCTATCTATCTATCTAGATTTCTGAAAATAACTAAAAATGTCTTTCTGTTTAATAAATGCAGAGAAAAATATCTAGATTATTTGTTCCAGACAAGACTACAAACTGTGCAGCGACAAAATAACAAGCTCTAGATTAATATGATTTTTGCAATAATATTTGCACATGTTTCTAATAGCTGTTAGTACTTTTTTAAGGCAACAGTGTGTCGAACTCTATGAAAAGTAAAAAATACATTTTCCTATAAGTCTGTGGTTTGTGAATAAGGTATGAATACTTTCTGGTGGCTCTGCACTGAGATGCACCTGTAGAGGATGCATCCACACAGAAAGATTCAGCAGCACCAACCACTGGCTTTCCTTTTGCAAGTATCATTTCCTCTTAGGAAGTGGCTTTTTAAAGATGCACCAAACCAGTAAGACTAACTAAAAAGCTCATCATGTCACTTTTTGTTCTTTTGTTGCAGTCCTCCATGTCTAAGACTCCAGAGAATTCCACATTCATTGAAGATTTTGATTACTCAATCCCCTCCCAGGATTACTCCGACTTTCCTGTGCTTTGCACCAAAGGATTGAACCGGCAATTTCGCCGTTGGTTCATACCATTGTTCTACCCCATCATCTGTTTGCTGGGGGTGGCTGGAAACCTGCTGGTCATTGCCACGGTGTTCTACTTCAAGCGCCTCAAGAACATGACGGATGTCTACCTGCTCAACTTGTCCTTCGCTGACCTGCTCTTTGCCTTCTCGCTCCCATTCTGGGCAGCCAGCTCTATGGCAGAGTGGGTACTGGGGCTTTTTTTGTGCAAAGCAATGCACACGGCCTACAAGGTCAGCTTCTACAGCAGCATGTTCCTCCTGTCACTCATCAGCGTCGACCGCTACTTTGCCATCACCAAGGCCGTTACCACCCACGGCCTTCGCTCGAGGGCTGTCTTCTTGAGCAAGCTGTCCTCCACTGCCAGCTGGGTGATAGCGGTGATCTGCTCCTTTCCAGAAATGCTGTACACCAACATCAATAACAACAGCTGCTCTCCATTTACCAACACCAGTGACCAGCTTCGAGTTGGTTTCCAGTCCAGTCAGATTGTTTTAGGTTTCTTTGTTCCGCTTATGGTCATGGGCTTCTGTTACAGCTGCATCATCCAGACGCTCTGCCAAGCTCGCAGCTTTGAGCGGAACAAGGCTATCAAAGTGATCCTCACCATTGTTGCTGTCTTCCTAGTGTCCCAGGTGCCTTACAACATTGTCCTTTTCTGGTCAACAGTTGTAGTAGGAACCGGGGGAACAGAGAATTGCAACTATGAAAACAGTCTTCTGTTTGCTTCAGACATCACGCAATACGTGGCCTTTCTGAGGTGCTGCCTGAACCCTTTTGTCTATGCTTTTATCGGCGTTAAGTTTCGCCATGACGTATTGAAGCTGCTCAAGGACTTTGGCTGCATGAGCCAGGAGAGGTTCTACAGATACACCTGCAATCGAAGGAGGAGCTCAGCAGGGTTCGACACAGAGACCACCAACTCTTTTGCTCCTAAAAGTTTAAGCCCCTTAACCAAAGAACTTACAATGGACTAATGCAAACGGTTCTCCTATCCAAATCCACCAGCTTGCCGTGTACATAGCAGACATTATATAATTGCAGTTTGTGTGAGCTATGCTGGCTGTTATTGGTTTCATTTGCCACATTTTTGTTTTTTAAATTGAAGATTATTTTAAACTTACTGAATAAACTGTGTTTCTTTACTTTTTACCTGCTGTTTTTCAGTACATAACGTTTATGTGTCAAATAGAAGGTGAACCCACATTACTGTCACCACAGACTCTAATAAATCAAATACCAATGCTAAACACAATTTATAGAAGCCATTTGACCTAACAGTCATGTTTTTAGACTGTGGGAGGAAGCCGGAGTACCCAGAGAGAACCCACGCATGCATGGGGAGAACACGCAAACTCCATGCAGAAAGAAACCAGTATCGAAAATGTGACCCAGGACTTTTTTGCTGCAAGGCACCACTACTACAAACTTCACTACCGTGCCCCACAAAAAAAAAACAAAGGACGTCCCTTTTTACAAAGATTCATATTCAGACAGTATATAATTAGCTTGTGAAACAACCCTTAATAAAGCAGATCACAGACAAACGTCAACTTAAACTGCTTTGCTCCAGTCAATATAACCGCAGGAAATATTTGATCTCTAGCACTATTGCAATTGGTTAAAGGGATCTCAGCCCTATAGACAATAAAAGATATGGAGGAGGAATGAAGTATAGTAAGTTAAATGAAAAGTAGATACTGGGTTAAATAAAACAAATTCTGATTTGTACAATTAGGTGAATGCAAATCAACTTCCAAGGACATAAATTGTGGAGTTCCTCAGAGACTGGTGTCCAAAACAGATCATACTCTATATGAATGACATATAAAATATAATGAATCTGAGATATTGATATTTAAAATATTGTAGATCAACCAATAATATTTGCTTTGTGGAAAGTTTACAGCAACTCTAACTCATAGCAGCCAATAATGTCAGAAATAAACAAACCATAATAATTATTTGAAATAAATAAATTGTCTGTTAGTTAAAGTTAAATCAAGATTATATGGTTTAGAAAAAAAATAAAGGATCAAATAAACCTATTCATAGAGAACATATCGTTTCCAGCCAAACAGTAGAGCCAAAGCTAATATTTTACATACTGATATTTGGCTGGGATCTAAAACAAATGTAGAAAACCAATATCAGAGAAGTTACTTTTTACTTTTACTAGTTACTGTTTAATTATACAAATATGAATATATATCATTTAGATCTTGATTGCAGGCAGCTGCTCTATTATCTTGAAGTCGATATATCAGAAACATGGACACCAAACAGTGCTTGTTGGGTCACGATTAACCCAAAGCATGAAAATGAGGAAAAAGTTCTCTGAATGGACAGCTGATGTGATGCTGAACAACTTCATGAGCTTACAAACCTTCTGGAAGTAGGTGCGGCATGAATTGCCAAGCAGAGTCATCCTGTAATTTCAAAGATCTTGATGATATTTAAAGTGAAAATCTTTTTAAATGTGCAGGCAAGTGACTGGGCAGACAGACGTAGCCAGTTTCTGTTGTTAACTCAAGAGTAGCAATGAGATTCAACACTGCAGCGTCCAGAGACTGAATCTCAGTTGAATCAGGGGCTGCAGTTGCAAAACCCCTCAAGACTCGGCAGGATATTTTAGTGAGCTGGAGGAACATTAGACCATTTTCTACTTTCAGCCTTTCACCGAAACTGCCTCTCAAAAAAAACCTAGCTGCTATATTTCACTCTGAACTAACAGAACCCTACGTGAGAATAACACATGCATGTATTACAGTCTTTTTCATTTCCAGTTGATGGATCGAACGATGCTCTGTGAATTGTTTAAACAGTAGTGTACTGTTTAAAGAAACAAAGAAACGGTTCAGTGATCACAGTACTGCTTTTTTATTGATTATCATCTACCACAACCATCTGTGGTTTTCACGGGATGGTTGTGTTTACACTCAGGATAACAAGTTCAGAGCCCACTTTATGTTACCACTACATGTTGATCTCTCACAAAAGAAAAACAAACCAGGTAATAAATACATTGATATTTGTGGCTGTGATGTGAAATTTGAAATGGTCTGCATACTTTTCCAAGGTGACTTATGGATCGTTGCAACACTTAACTTTTGCAAGACAGAGATACCCAGCATGACGTTTTTATGGGCCGGCATTCCTGTGCTTGAAAGTCATCTCATCAAAACTTGTATAAGCATTCATCATGATTCTTTAAAGACAAGATGGGCTCACCTTTCCCCCTAATTGTCACCTTTACCTAAAGTAAGGTAAGGGTGCACAGAAGCGGACAGACGTACTCACAGGAAATCACCCATGTAAGGTGGCATCACAGTGTTTAAGGTTGTTTTGGTTTAAGATAAACTGATTTGAATTTAGTATTTTATTAGCCTCACCCAGTATCTGCTAAGCAGAATTTTCTTATTTGAAAACATTTTGAGGTTCAGGTTTGCTTACAATGTTTCTGTGGTTTTAATATTACTTCTTTAAATAAGAGGCTGACATTGTTATGCAGCATTTCTGCAGCAGGATATTAGAATGCTGAATCGCATCACCCTTTACTACAGCTGCTAGAAAGAACAATCTTTAAGAAAAATCTTTCACACTTGGAGCTACATAGGTGTGTTTTATGTTTTATTTAACAACAAAATAATATTTTATAGTTTTTCAAAGCACTTTTGAGAAATAATGGATTGATTTAAAAAAGTACTTGAACTGAAAGTAAGAGGGATTCTATAAATTCAGAGACTTCTAATGAAAAGATGGTGTAGTTGGTTGAAATGAGGATCCGGGTGGAGTCTCACATGGGAGACTGGAGAATAGAGTAACTCTTATTTAACAACAGCAAATCTCAACAGGCCACTAGGTAGATAACTTCAAAATTCATGACGCAGGAACTGAAGCTGGCGCAGGACAAAACACGAACTGAGACAAAGCATGACCTAACAAAAAGGGCAAAGTATAAAGTGGTGGGAGTGACTGCCAAATGAATAGGTGTGGTAACTTGCGGGAGAGAGATAGGGCAAAAGAAACCCAGGAAACTGGCTGAGAAAATAATAAAACATGATGGGAATAAAAACATGTTGTACTCAAGGAAGTCATAAAGAACATTAGATGTCAAATCAACATAATTGAAAGCCCTTGGACTTTTTTACCCACATTTCATCTATTCAGAATTAAAACTAATATGTGCTCCATTTGGATTTTATGTGAGAGACTGTTGGTTTGAGATTAAAAATAAGACAGAACCCAGCAATTTTAGAGCTCTCAATTTTTTGTCCTTTATGCAGTTCTTTGGACATTGATTGCACTACAATTCTCAAACGTTCACAAATGTTCCAAACAACAGGAGGAAGCCTCCTCCCCTGATTCAAACCACCTGGCTTTTAATGTATGGCCAGGACTAAATAAGGTGCGGAGACAATTACATTTCCAGGTAGAAGAAAGAAAAAACAACATTTGTGCTAAACAATATTCCTAAACATATATTTACAAAATTACAACTAACATTTTTTTAAAAATCTGCTCTCCTTCTCAAACAGTGGACCTTCCCAGTAAGGTAGATTGGAAACACCAGGTTCTTGTCAGCACTGCTCATGGGCGCACTTCCACGGCAACAAATGACCTCGGAGAAAAGATAGGATGATCAAAATAAAATATTAAATAAAGCAGCAATATAGAAAGCACAAAAAAACAACACCTCTTAAGAGTGGTTTTCACCGGTTACCTGGCTGCCCAGGTCCCAGCGAATACCTACCTTTCTTTAATGAATTCATTTTTTTGAGAACATTAAAGAACAAACAGCAGCACAATGAATGCCAAGGAACACAGCAGACAGGACAGGGATAGAGTTATGGAGAAGTTCAGGCAGGCCGAGAGGAGCACAATTGTTTAAAGCAACTAAATGGCTCCCAGGGAGGGAGCCACAGAGCTCCACAGCTAAACCTTCTAGCCCACATGCAAAATGTTATGTAAAAAAAACTAATAACACTTAGCACCCTAAACATACTAATTCCCACAACAAAAGCAGCTGCGGGAAGCTCCTCTTCAGCAAGGGCGGAGAGCTGCAACTGTTTGCAAGGAAGAATGGAAAAAAACTTTCTGTTTGTACAGGTACATGGTAGAGACATACTGACAGCTGCAAACAAAAAAAATGTAGTTTTATAAACTTTTGAACCAGTGCAGGTTTTTCTTTCCATTCAGCAATAACACCGTCATTTGTTTGGATTACACAAAAGAACTGTCCAGCTGTCTCAAAGTGGCTTAAGAGGACATTTTTTCTGACGTGGGGCTTCATAAACATGAACTGTTGCTTAGACAACCGGAAAACTGATCCAATGTTGAGCTTTAAAGAACAAAACTGCTATAAAGTCTGCAATCAGCTGCTGCACCTCAGCTGAATCATGAGGTCTTAAGCGTGAAGACCTGATGTAACACGATTTCTTCATCCATCAACTATGATGAAATGTCAAAAAAGAAAAAGATGACTCAGAGCAGTCACCAAGTTTTTAAATAGTCTAGAATCAAACTGCACTGCTGGGTTTCCTGCTGGAATATGTTCGTAAGAATTTTTTTCTACATGTATTTAGTAGTGAAGGAAAGTAAAAAAAAGGGAAACAAAGAGAACTTTTAAAGAAGAATCTTAAACTATTTAAACTTGTTCTAATAATCCTTATTGACCTTTCTAATGCCATTGTTTAACAACTAATGTACAATGTCTGCTGTATTAAAGACTCAGGGTTGCTTAGAATGTAAAAGGTTTTAGACATTTTAAGCAAATATCAGACCAAAAGTTTCAGTGACATCTGTCCCTCAGACAAAAAGACACTTTGACCAGGACAAATATCAGTTTGTGTCCTCGACCTGCATAAAATAAAGCATTAAGTTCATCCAGCTGATGTTAACATTTCTCTATGCTATCAATGTCCAAAGCAATGGAGTGAGAGTTTCTCTATAGCTTTAATGTTTCGAACTATGTGGTTTTTGTTTTTATGTGTTTTTGGTTTTATATGTATTTTTCTTGTGTGTTTTATATGTTGATGGTCTAACCTGATTAAATGAAGACTAAATTTAAAAATAAAAGGAAAAGAAATGAGACATTGGTTTAGTTATGAGCGTTCTGATTTTAATGTTTGGAAAAGAAAAAACTAGCCCTCCAGTCATACATGAAGCTCTGGTAATATGATATGATTAGTTTGAAAGGCAGGGACCGCTGAGCCAGGATGCTGATAGGCTCCCAGGAAAAAAGGGTTGGGATTATATTAATAAAAGCATGAAACAGGAGAGGCAGGAGGTTTACAAGAGAAAGTAACTGCACAAACCTGAGCAAAGGAATTCAAGGTAGGAGGACTTTTATGATGGCTTTTATGGTGTGTATTCAAATGGAAGATTTAGTTTTTTTATACACTAAACTACTGATTTAAGAGTCAGAAATTAAGGTAAGCAACAGTGATGATTTAACATTTAAAGAAATAGGTTATGGTACAAAAAGGAATGCAAAATAATATGATTTTTTTATTTAAAAAACGTTTACAGTATGAAATATTTGCTGTCATTGAATATATCTGTATGATGGGGAACTTTTCTTTACGGAAAGACTTTCTCTTTAGTGTTAATCAAACTAAAAGACCCAAAAATAAATGTTTTAGCTTAAAAAGCTGATTTCTTGAAGGGCTGTGAACAAATAGCTTCATGTATGCACTCGTCTCTGACAGAAGAAAGCTGCCTGACTGCTCAAAAGTACACAAAGTTCAAAATAATGGCTACAGTATAATAACGTTTAAATGCTCAGTTGTTCTCCACCTTTGAAACCACACTTATTAACACTGAACTGTTGCGGGGTAAACATTTATGTAGCCACGGTAACAACCACTCACCTGAGTTACTCACCCACTGCCACGCCCTGTCTGAAGTGCCTGGCAAGCACAGTCAAAGGGAGTGGATCCTCTGTGAGATTTCAGCGCCTGGTGCATCACCCCCGCAGCATGTAATTATTCATTTAGTGATTTAATACACGAGATGATAAACATGTTCCTCGAGGCCTTACATACTGAGACCTGATCCCTGCCAGCCAATCATAACACAGTGATTGCATCTGTATGACACATGTCAACATGGGCCGAATATCACATAATCTGAACCTTAGATCAAGAAAATGATTCCAATTATAGGCTGTAAATACTTGTTTTCCTCTTTTTTATTTGTTAATTGGGGAGACATGACTACTTTTAGGTTGATTATAAATCAGTTATCAATTATCAGAAATATATTATTATTCAGTAACTTAATCAAAGTCAATTTTGACTGTTAAATAGATTTTTAAGAAAGAACATTATATTCCACTTCTGTTCATTTTGATAAATGGGCTCAACAGAACCAAGTTTCAGAAGAGCAATTAGAAAAGGGTGAAAAAAAAAAAAACTTACTTAAACTGCCTCATTCCAGACTTAGTGCTTTAAAAGCAGCATGACATGGTGGTGATCAACCCATGGTTCTAGTGTGATTAAAGAAACCACGTAGAGTTTCTGTTAGCTTTAAATCAGCTGAATTTACTGCCAAGTCAGCAGCTGTCATGGTTGTGTTGGCAGTGATATGGTCACACCAAGACATTTCCGTTTTGAAAATCTTCCTACAAAAAAAAGCTTTTCATTTGAAGTAAGTCATAAGCATCTAAATAAATAGAAATAAACCCTGGAAATAAATCAGTCAAGTCATTTTTTTTCTTTTTGTGTTTTTGTTTTCAGCTAAAGAAGACAGTGATCCCTCTTACTCTGATGCCTACAGCTGAAGGCATGTCCCAAGTGATTCCCCGCCACGTTCTGAGAGTGGGTCAAACCATCTGCGTTGACTCTTCACAGGAAAATGTCTCTCAGCCATCTGGTCTCTCAAAGCCAAACTGTCAACTTGACGATCCTGATCTTGATATGACCCTGGAAAATCTCAATCAGCTAATGCTGGAACTGGATCCTACCTTTGAACCAATCCAGGTCAAAAAGAGCCCCACCTGCAAGACCCCCCAAACAGGTACATGATGGTTCTTTCTCCTTAACTTAGAACTAAATCCTAAGTTTCTCAAGGCAATGGAAGTTTGTATTTGGAGCCCATGTAAGAATCAGTACCATGCAAAATGCTTATGTGACGCAAATGTAAGAAAAGAAAAAAAAGTACAATAAAGTGATATAATCAAGCAAATGAAACATGGACTGGATACAGAGAGAAAATGGTTATGTTTCAGTAGCTGGTTTAAATAGAGCCATAAAAAAAATCCTGGTAAAGATCTCATACTTATTAAAAACCCTTCTAAGTGAGCCAGTGGCTGGTTTTATTTTTATAGGAAGTTGCACTTGAAGCTGTCTGATCTTATCAGTTGTGGAGTTTTTTTTCTGTTTCCTTGTAGCACATAGTTTTTATAGCATTTGAAAAACGTCAATCTCTTACAGCCTGCACCCTATGTTAATATAACTTTATTTCTGGAACACCCTGAACACAATCATGCTTGTCAACCTTGATTTGCAGCAGAGACTGATTTTGTTTGGGAGGTGGCGGGGCTTGGTGACTTTTGGTCATGCTGGTTTAGTGTCAGGGGCTGGACGATGATTGTTGTTACGAGGAGGAAATGTGGGAATTTGGTGTTGGGTTGTCTGGATTCTGATCTTGGTAAGGTAACTTTTTAGAGCTCATTAATCAAATTCAATGGATTAGAAAGAAAACAATATTGCTTTTCTTAGAAAAAAAGAAAAATATCAAAGCACAACATCTTCTGTGCCCAACAAACTCAATTCATAAGCCTATATAAATATAGGACTTAATTTCTCTACAAGATTCGTGTATCAGGTTCTAAAGAGAAAACCAGACATCTAGCTGCTAAAAACATGTAAGAATAAAGCAAAAGGAGTATATAAGAGCATTTTTTTCTACAAATGAAAACAGCCCTAAGCAAGGAAAAATAACTATGTTAAATCAAAACAATAGAGTCAATAACACTGAATATGTTTCATAAAAGCCACTGGGTAAAAAAAACACATTTAAAACCCCAATAAATGGGAAAAGAGTGTAATACGATGCTTTCAGTTAATTGTAAGCAACTGCATTAAAGAACACGTGATAGTTGAGCATTTCCTTATCATTTATCTCCATATTTTATGAACAGGTATAAAATGGAAATGTGAAGGGATACAACGGTGGCAGTTTGAAAAATGAAATAATGAAAACAAAAAGGCAAAGTGGCAAATCAATATTTAATATGAGTTTATGGTGTGTATGTTTGTTTTTTTTATCATGTAACTTGTGCACCAAACACTGAAAGCACACCCTGTCAGGAAATATAACCACAGAGTCCTCTGTCGGGGTGATACGACGAGGCCTCCGCTCAGAAACTGGCACCATCAGAAACTGTGTACAAGAGGCAAGAATATACAAAAATTGATTTCCTGCCACTGGCGCTTTTTTGAAAAGATGTTTTGCACACATTTGTTGAAACTGTTGAATTGGACAGAGGTGAAATAGTTTACAGGAAATCAGGACGGGTTAACGATTTTCAGAATGTATTTTCTTGGGTGGCAAAAAGAGAAGAGAGAATTTCTGTGCTATGTTGATGAGTTCTCATTTCCCAATTCTTCAACATATCTGCCTACATCTACATTTCATGATTGACTTATTCAGATGTATTTATTATAGCACCCTTGCTATTTTGATTTCTCATACTCTTCTTGTAGTAAAATACCTTGAGAACAAGAAATTCAAACAACAAACATGATGTAATAAACTTTTCCATGACTTTAGTTGAACATTAATCATTATCTTTGTCACTGATTTCAAAAGACACCCAACTTACTCAAATGCTGACTAGATGCTTAGAGTTTTTTTCCCTTACAGACATTTGTTCACCCTCAGCTCGTCAGCAGCGAGGCAGACACATACTCACCAGTCCAAGAACATGCTGAGACTCCTCTTATTTTCTGTTATTGCAAAATAAATACGCCTTGAAAAAGCAATTAGTTTGGAAAGGACAGTCTTCTCTGCATGTTCCGGCATGAGAAATACGGCTAAATCTTGTCGGGTAGTTTGGTGTTTATAGAAAGAGCTCTGGCCCATGCTGCAAACGGAAAACCAAATTCAGACATGTTCTAAGCTGTCTGATGCTTCTTCATTCTTCAGTGTGAAAGTTGGAAACTCTTTAAAGACATCTTAACCGAGACTCTACTTTCCATTCTCAGATTCTTTAGGCTCAAAGGACTCAGATGGCCCTTCCCACTGCGTACTGATTCCCAGAGGATGTCCTCCCAGCTCATCGTCTGCTGTTTCTCCCAGTATCCCTATCCCCAAAACCAGCAGTCTGAGATGCAGCCCGAACGGCGCACTGGTGTTCTCCAGCTCCCCTACATCCTCCTTGCCACCACTTCCGTTTGGAAGTGCTCCCAGGCGTCACCCCTCGCCGAAGAATGACATAGCATGTTCCCCAAGTTCATTGCGCCTATCGAGCTCCAACAGAAACAGTGCTACCTCGCTCCTCTCTGTGTCAACGTGTTCAGATACCAGCTACATTATGGGCAGGTAAAAATCATGGAGAACTTGGTTTATTCTCTGGCAACTTTATCTCAAACACTAACAGACACTAGTGTACAACTTCTAAAATGAAAGAGAAAAAGTCATGTTGTTTATTTTTCTTTTTTAATCTGAAAAAGATGGTATGCATTTCTATAAATACGTCTGAGTCAGGCCCACGAAGGGTTATTTATGCCTCTGATAGGGTTTTTGGATGGTGCTTTTACTTTGTACTCAAAATAAGAATATCTGACCTAAACAGTTAGCTTAAAGTAAATTAGAGAGGAAAATAAAACAGAAAATAACGGGGGAGAAAAAAATATCTAAATGAAACCAAGATTTTAAGTATAACAAAAAACACTAAGCTTGTTGTCATGTGTTGTGGTATACAAGGAGGACCTGATAACAGAATGAGTGAGGAAGCAAGGAGCTGGTGTTAAGCATGTTTATGGGTGAAGTGAGTCTGGGGAAGAAACCTAAAAAATGAGGAAGAGAACTGGGATTACAAGTGGATCAAAACTGGATGGACGGGCACAGAAACCTCAAGAGGAACAGAGGGCTTAGACAGAGGACGATCTGATATTGATGGATGAAGTACAGGGAGGAAGGTTAGCTGGATCAACGAGGAGGTGAGCAGTTACACATGTGCAGCAGTTTAGATGTTTATATTATACTTCCAGCAAATATGAAGCTGGACATTGAATAGGAGGAAAAAGTTTTCTCTTATTCATAAGAAAAAAAACACTTGCAAGCAACTACATATATTAATGTTTCAATAAAAAATTACTGTCATTGTTATTGACTTACAATGACAAACTATATTAAAAATACAAGGACACCCTATTAAATATTCTGTTCTGCAAATAAACAGTAGAATAATGCAAACGAAAGCCACAGTGGTGGTAAAACTTCCAACATATTTACTTAATCAAGACTGAAGACTGTTCATTTTCCCACACTGGAACTTAAAAAGCATCAACTTCTGGGTAAAAATGGGAGGTGTAGTATTAATTGTAGTAGCAGTTCTTTAAAATCAAGGATTCCAAAGTTCTTATTTAGATAAACAAACTTAGAAGTAAAGTAATGTTATGATATCTGAGCTTTTCTCTCCATACAGCAACCTATCCTTGGCTGAAGATGCAGACTCCCCAGACTCCATCCCTGCTTGCACTCCCGGATCCTTCAGTGATAGCTCCAGGTGTCAGCCGTTTGACAGCAGACCTTCTCTGACGAAGCCTGGTCGTCTACATGAGCTGCACAGCACAGAAACAAGAAGCAGTCCCGCTTCACTTGCAGGTTCTCAGACGGATATTCCCTTGCTGCTGGTCAATGGAGCACCACAGTTAGACCTGCATATCTCTGGATCAGAAACAGACCTTATCCAGAAAATCCCCGCTTCTCCTTCAAAACGAAAGTGTTTTCAAGCCACTTTCAGTAGCAGCCAACCGTCTATGAAGTTTGTCATGGATACGTCAAAGTTTTGGTTTCGTCCACACATCAGCAGAGCAGAAGGTAAGACGATCCTGACATTTGTCCTATGCAAAATACAGCATGTAACAGACGATCTCAGAAGGAACATGAAGCCTTTTCTGTTATGAATGTTTTTTTTGTTTTGTTTTTTTCTAGCTGAAATGCTTTTGAAAGACAAGGAGGCTGGGGCTTTTGTAGTGAGAGACAGCACCTCTTACAGAGGAAGCTTTGGTTTGGCCATGAAAGTGGAGCAATCACCCACCACCTTCACAGCTGCTGCCGATCCAGGTAAACATCTGTAGTAAACACAGCAGCTCTTGACTATTTATAAAGGTATGGAAAGGACGGAACATGAAAACATATTTATATTTCAGGTAAATATCCATCCATCCATCCATCCATCCATCCATCCATCCATCCATCCATCCATCCATCCATCCATCCATCCATCCA